>PVJX010030561.1:0-21958 GCA_004027295.1 Dolichotis patagonum
TTGCAAGCCTGTGTTCAATTTTTGATAGTCTATCTTTGTTTTCTTTCAAGCACTTTTGCCAGCTTTCTATGGAGTCTTTAGTTTCCTGATAATCTCTTTGAATCTGCTTCATGAATTCTAGGTTTTTTCTGTATTCTTCATTAAATTTTTCTCTCCTTTTGTGTTCCTCCATTCTTCTGTCTGTGTCTTCTTGAGAGGTTCCCAGCCTTTCTTTTATTAATCTACTTATCTCTTGTTTAATTTGAATTAATATTTCCATTTTGGTCCTGCTTACGAGGGCCTGAAGATATCTCTTTATGTCCACTAACGCTGTGTTTGATGTTGCATTTTTGCTGCCCTCAATCTCTTTTGTATTTACCTCTCCTGGATCAATGTTCTCAGGGTTGGGGGCTGGAGGTTTTTTCTTATTTCTCCCTTTTGTCATGTTTTTGGTTCCTTCCTTAGAAGTGTATAGTGTAATTCCCAGGCCCTTTTCTTGTTGGTTAAGGCTCCTCTAGAGGGTGCAGGCTAGGAGCTTTTGCCCTCTTCAATAGGCTATCAGAGATTAAAGTTCATGCATGTGCAGTGTGCGCTGGCTCCTCCCCTCCAGGCCAGTCAACCTTTGCATGCCTTCACTGCATCAGTGTGTGCTGATCTCAGGGAATTAATCTGTAGCGACTCACTGGGTCCCGGCCAGGGGTGCGGCCCAGTCCAAGCAGATCCCACCAATCCGCTTGACGAGGGGAGCAACCAACTGAAGCCACTTCCTTATGGAGTTAGGGCTGTCCTGCCCAAATCCAACATGTCTTCCAGTCGGTTTCCCCTTTCCATGGGAGTGTCTTATTCCCATCACTCACCGCGTGTTGATGCCAGTCCCCAAAAACTGCTGGGCTCCCCGACCTCTGACTTCAGTGTGGCTGCAGTGCGAATTCATGGTGCCTCTGGGTGGGTCGTGTGCAGGGCCAGTCTGGGCGAGCCTCACACAGGGCTGTTCAGCCCCGCGCTCCAATGGCTCAAGCCAGTGGCTTCGGCGTGGATTGCTTGGTCAGGTCGCTCTCCGGCAGGGATTCAGGCAGCTCGAGGAGGGCGCTGTGCTTGCTGATCTTAGTTTCTCTTATGGTAGCCCTAGGACCTCATATTTGAGCGGTTTTTTGCACTTTAGTTTCTTCGTGGGTTGTGAGTGTCCATGTCTCTCTGTTTGGGTTTCTCCAGGGTGTTTTATTCTGGCATTTGAGCTGTCTCTCTCAGAGAAGGTCCCTCTCCTGCTACCTACTGGTCTGCCATCTTTGGACTTCCTCCCGGTAACACTGTCTGTATAGCACACCCGTTTGCCATAGACCTTTAGAGCCCAGTCAAACCTGGTGAGTGATAATTCCAATGAAAGAGCAACTTGAACCACAGCCCATACCTACTGTAGAATGCTCCCTTGCTCTTGGCCTCAATAAAAACTGATAACCTTATGAGATATTTAATAAATGGGTCGGAATAGCAAAGATATTTTACGTGCAGCTTTTGAAATTCAAAAGGCTAATAAGCTCTGTGCTTTTTCTTAGTAACAAGTAATACAGGTATTAGGATTATGTCTTTCACACGAGAGCTCCATATATCTGGACATAGGAAACTTAAGCAAGATGGCAGGCCCCTGAATTTTTTTGCACGTTACCTCTATCCCGTGGTACATATGTATCTTACTAAGACATCTAGGGTAAATGCGACTTTTCCTGATCACCACATCCAATCAGTATGATGTCTGTAGTTTATCAAAATAATCAAGTTTCCCTTGTAATAGATTATTATAGGTCTCAAGAGCTGATGCGCCCCTAAGGGAATAAAGGGGTACTATTGTCCCTGTCAGGTAAATGTAGATTGTTTCTAGTAGTTCTTGTTAACTGATAAACATTTGACAGGTTCTTAGATGTATCCCAAGTACCTGGAACTGTGTTGATTTGCTACAGTACAAAGATTCTGTATCTAGAGCAGTAGCAGAAATTGAATGATTCAGCTTATTGGAATCTACATTCTTTACGACCTGTCTTCTGCACAAGTCATATAAACAAATAATAAAGAACAGAAATGTTGTAGGAATCATTATCTTTCTATCTTTCTGATCTTTAGTGCTGGTATTCATCTTGGCAGTCACTTTAGGGATGCAGTATTACTTTTTGTTTGGGGAAGACATTTTCCTTGGGTTTCAGTTTGACACTTTCCACCGTAATAGCCCTCACTTTGTAGACCAGTAAAGGAATGTGAATATTCTGTCAGTTGCTTGGTGTATCTATTTGAATTACACATTCAGGAGCTAGGGAGATAGCTACAGTGTAGACTTATGATTTAGTAACAAAGGTCATGCCTGACCTTCATGATCCCCTACTTTGAGAGATGGGCTACTGTGCCTTTCATATTCCCAGAGATCAGTGTCAATTTGTAGATAATTTAGTACTCTTTACGAGGCTACTTTATTACTGTACAACTTTCTGAGTGTTGGAATTGTTCTATATGGATGCATTAATCAGCTTTCTTGTTTCTGCAACAAAATACCTGACACAGCTTAAAGGAGGAGAGGTTTAATTTAGCACAGTTTCGGAGTATTTGGTCCATGGTCAACTGTCCAAAGCAGAAACATCATGGCTGAAGAGCATAATGAAGCAAAGCTGCCCACTTGGTGGCTGGGTGGCCGAGCACTGGGGAAGGGCACCAGAGAGTAGTAGATACTTGAAAACACACCCCCAGTGACTCACCTCCTCCAACTAGGACCCACTGTCTACCACCACATCAGCTGTGATCATAGCATAGCCTTTCCATGATCCAGCCACTTCTTCAGGAGTTTCTTAATTCAGTCAAGTTGATAATTAAGATTAGCTGGCATATGGACATTGTTCAGGATGGTAGCTACTGGCCATATTGAGAGCTTTAAATGTGGCTAGTGTAAAAGAGAAACTGAATTTTGTATCTATCTAAGCTCAATTGGTTCCAATTTAAATGTTAATAGGGACCCCCGAAAGGGAGGCTATGACTGTCTCTTTTGGTAACTCAAATTGCTTTTTTCCTACCAGTCTGAGATTTTTAGTTATCTACACTGATAATTTCAAGTCCTAATTTAGTTATAGAAATTGAAATTTGAAGCTCATCTTCAAGGGCAGGACCATTTCTAATGACATGCATCTTCCTAGCATTTAAGAACTCAAGTTCTTTAATGCCCTATCTCAAAGTGTGAGCATTTTATCAGACTGCCATTCTGTGGACCACCTTGATTCCAGCTTTTGGTCCCTCAGTGAGCAAGGTTATCAGAATTTGTGCTCAACCCATCAACTTTTCTGCCACTTCTAGAATCAGCAGACAGCTATAGGGGAAAAGTAGCCCCACGTTATATGAACTCTTTTGAATTTCCTGCTTCTTTTGAATATTGGCCCCATAATTCTTCACAGCTTGCTAGTTCCAAGGTATCTTAAAGAAGGTTGTCTTAAAAAAAAACAAATATATATATATATATATATATATATATATATATATAGCCTGGGTTTTCCAGTTTTTACTTAGGGAAGAGTTGGCACACATTACTTAGTCTGCAATCCCATAAACCTTTCCATTTATTTTGGCCCAGTGCCTAGAAGCACTTAGTATGGAATTGGTTTAAACTAAATCCCTGACTGGCTATTTTCTGGACCACTCTGATGATACATATTTGGGCTACAGTTTTGCAAGAGGACCAGTCTTCTACCAACTCTTCTCTGTTCAGTCTAAGACAGTTTTTCCCTGCTCTGGGATGAAAAGCATAGATTTAATTCTGATTTGTGCTGTCCTGAGGGTGTAGCCCTTAGGGTCCCAGATTTGTGTAGAGGATCTCTGATTAGACGCCCTTCACTGTGCTCTAGGCTTTGATTCTCTAGCCTCTTGAGACTTTTAAACCACAATTCAATTTCAGCAAGTTCAGCAAATGCCCTTGGGGCTAAACTAGCTTCTATACTGTTTTTCTCTCTGGGTTTCTAGATTTGCCATGATTCTTCCTTACTACCTTTGTATCTCTTGCACATTTTAAAATAATGAATCTTTTTTCTTTTTATATTTTATTCATTATCCTAGTTGTTTTCAGTGGAAACCCTTATTACATAAAGTAAGAGAACTCTCCACCACCCTGCACTTGTATTGCCTTTTATATCAGAGGGGAGAATAAATGTACTTCTGCCTACACTAGAGTATCAGTCAAATCATTGTGCTTTGAAAGCTGTAGGGCTCCAGACAAGTACCACTGTCATTAGTGTTTTTCAGGCTGTCTACATTCAGTATGCTCTATGGATTCCTATTCTACCAGCTTTTTAAATGTTGGTGCTCTCCTGTTGTCCACCATTAATCTACTTTTTAAAAATATTTTTTCTTGGTGTTTATCCTTTCTTAAGTGTTCGGGTTATTTTTCTCTCTGTCTTCTGAGCTCTCAGCTCATAGTGCCTCAATATACCAAATTCATCACACACATCCCTGTGTCAAAATCTCCTTCTTTCTCTCCTTCCCTGGCCTTGGCAACTGGCACTACTGTCCACCTGCTGTATGATTGTCCAGGCTGGAAAGCTGGGAGCTGCATAAACTCTGCCTCTCTTACTCCACACATGCATTGTCACAAGATGTTGTGAACTGTACTTCTTCAGTGTTTCTGGGACCTGATTATTTCTGTCACCCTCTTGTTTGTCATGCTGTCAGTTTCTAGTTTTTTGCTTCCCAGTCTTTCCCCCTTACCGCCAGCCAGAGAGGTCTTTCTAAATTGCACACGTTACTATCGCTGCCCTGCCTCATCTCTCCTTCAGCAGCTTCCCAGTGTTCTAAACATAAACTCCAGGGAGACTGCTCACAAGGCTTTCCATGGTCCAACTCTGCCTCCTCTCCCATCTTGCTTTCTCTTGGGTTTTTTCCATTTCATGATGTGCCTCTTCTCTGACCTGTTTTCATCTCTACTTCTGGGCTGTTATCTCAGTCTGGGTGACTTAGGAGAATCACACTTGACCTACGCCATCTTTGGATTGTTCTGTTGCTTGTTTTGAGCTGACATCTGATACTTTGGCTTTTCCAAGGGCCTGTTCCCTTTCTGCTATGGACCACATAAGTCAGTGTTCTCAGACAGCAGCACAGAGCAGAGGGGAATTATTACTATCTTCTATTCAGTATTCCTACTAATGCCTAAAACAGCACTACTTTTTTTTTTACCAGCCATGTCATAAGTCCTCTTTTACACAAGTAGCCCAGTAAGCCATGTCTTCCTCATCCTGTCTTTGCTTAGTGTGTTTTCTGTATCTTAACACAGAAGCTGACTGACATTTGAACTAACATAAAAGTGTGCAAAATTTCATCTTGTTGATTGCAATAACAATTGGTGTAGTCTATTGAGCAATATTTTTGGCCTAAGTCAAAGTCTTACCAAGTAAAGTCAAAGAAACCTCCTTTTAGCATATATAGAGGACCTGGCCCTGAGATGGTCCATGCGAACTAGAGGTCACACAGAGCAGGCAAAGCAGCAGCAGCAGCAGCAGCAGCAGCAGCAGCACTAGCACTACTACAGCCAGAGCCAGAGCCAGAGCCAGAGCTCAGGATCCCTGCTTGCCAATCCCATGCTTCTTAAATGACACACAAATTTCCAGTGCTGAATCCAAACACTGGGCATACTCTTAGCTCCTAAAAACATTAAATTAGACCTATCACGTTTTTACTGAGAGAAAGGATAATAAAAACAGTACCACTCTGAACAGCTGGAAACCTCAGCCCATCCACCCCTCATGTATTCTGCTGCTTTAAAGAGCTCTGTCAAGACTCTGAGAAGGGCTCCACGGGAAAGTCTCTGCAGCCAGTGGCTGACTTCTTATCATCCTCTCTTTTAAAACCTCTATTTTACAAACAAAAATGAAACTTTCCTATGTTATTCTTAGGGCTGAAATTTTAAAAGGCAAAGTAGTATAACTTGTCACAGACACAAGACAAAGCCAGCCTCTCTGCAGTGGCGCTTAAGGGTAACATTTTGCAGGCTTATCTCTGAGCTGTTTCATATTTCACTGGTGTAAAATAAAGATTGGCCAACTAATTATAAATCAGCAGAGCTGCTGGATACCATTCTGTTCTTGCTCTAAAGTAGAACAAGAAATTTGGTGTGTAAAAGTTGGTCTTCTTAGGTAGGGGTATAAAAGTCATGTGACTGAAATACCACAAACCACAGGCCTCCTGCCTTCTTTGTTGGAGTGTTCCTGGTCTTTGGACTTCTTGCTATGTCCCACTCTGCTGCCAGGGCTCTGAGCAATTTTATCTGCTCTCCTTCCTCCCCCTTTTCTTAGTCAGAACTATCATAGTTGCCATCTCCAGAAGGCTGTCAGTTTTACAGTAAGCAAAAAAATGGGGAATTCACTTAAGAGCATTGAGAAATCTCACAGCCGTGCCTTACAGACACATCACACATTTCTCCTCTTAACTGGACTGTATGTGTCTCTCTGGGCCGCATGGGAGGAAATGTGGCTGCCTCGAGCTTCTCATCATGTTCCTGATCTAGCCACAAAGAGGTGTCTTTTCTCCCTGTTCCTTTCTTCTTTCACAGTAGTTAAAAACAGCCGATTTCTTAAAGGTTTAGCTTAACCATCACCTTCCCAGCATCCTCCCCACGTGCTTCTGTTACAGCATCTGTCCCGCTGGGTGCAGAGGGTCTGCCTCCTCCATGAGCCTGTAAGCACCTTCCCGGGAGGGCTGTGTCCTATTCTTTGGGTTCTCCAGTCATGGCTACAGAAATACATGCTGAAGAGATTCACAAGTATGAGTAAAAGAATAAATGAATATATACTCTGTCTGAACGCACTTGTGAACTATTCCTGACTTCTTTTGTATGTTCCAGTACTCATTGCTGAATGTTGCCTGCCTTAGTTGAGCTTGCTCTAACCCAGGTATCAGCCACCTCAGCCCTTCCCCGCTCCTCTACTCCACATGGGGCTCAAAGCTAAGCTTGAGAGAGGAGGTCCGTGGTAATGGAAGGAGCCTGGGTTTTGGAGTCAGGTAGAGCTAAGCTCTTAATTGGAGCTGTACTACTTAGCTAAGAGACTTTCTACAGGCTTGAATTTCCTGATATGAAAAGCAGATAAATAATATGATTCTTAGACAGCATATGTAAAACTCTATAAATCACAATGCCAGGAATGCAGTAGGCTCTGAGGAAATGTTCATCACCCTTCCTCTTTTTTCGTGTGTGTTTGTGGCTTATATATGCATATATATTTGTGCCTGTCTTTATTTTGGTGTATGTATGGGATGAAATATGAAAGGAAGAATGAAAATATGATTTGAATCATCTGCCTGTGTGGTTAAATAACATTTCCTGGTCCTCATCTACCTGGGAACACAGGATTACATTAATAGTAGTACTTAAAGTACTACTACTTTTATCCAGCCCACATGTACAGTTGAAGACTTCAGCCTCTCAAATATCAGTCTGAGGTATCTGGGGAATCCTCAGGCAGTTGGGGTGCAGTGGCTCACACCTGTAATCCCAGCACTCAGGAGGCTGAGCAGGAGGATCACCATAAGTTCAAGGCCAGCCGGGGCTACAGAGTGAGCCTGTGTCTCAAAAAAACTAAGAAATAAAATAAAAATAAAAAGAGATGGCCCTACTACTGATGGACCTGTGTATCTTATAAAATCACTTGAGAGGTGAACATCACTGCAGCCAGGAGTGGTGCCCTTAATTCTACCTGTTTTACCTTACTTGGGGCAAAGCTGTGACATTGTCTCTGGACACTCTCATAGTTGCCAGTCCTCAGGGTGACATAGTATACTTTGAAGTCTGTCCTGAGGCAAAATTGTGCAGGGTTCTTCCTGCAGAATGCTCCTTGCAATTTGGCCATGCTTCTTTCACCCTGGTACTGTCCATAAGCACCACCAGTGCCTGCTCACCTGCCCCAGCTAACCTCAATGATGTGTATAAACTTTCTCCATACAGAACATTGTTTATGTATGGGGTTTGGGATGGAAGCCAGCAGGGAGGGAATTATACCTTCTTATGTCCATCTTCAGGTACCTCTCTTGAGCCCTAGAGAATTTCTTCCTGGGGAGATGGACTAGTCCCCTGCCCTTGCTCAGTACCCAAGATCTTTGCACTCACAGGGAGGCATCCGTCACATCGCTGGCAAGCAAGAGATACATCCTGAGGTTCCCAGCACTGGAGACACTGATGTTGGATGACAACAAACTCTCCAACCCCAACTGTTTTGCCAGCCTGGCCGGGCTCAGGAGGTAAAGTCACAAGCCTTCCTCTGCAAGGCTGTCCTTCTCCAACCCCAGTGTTACTCACACCACTCACACCGAGTGCTGCTATGCATGCCAGGAGGCCTGGCCTTAAGTTCTAGTTCCACTACTTACCCCTGCTGTGTGGCTCCGGTAAGTCATTCCTCCCCTCTAAGCTTAGTTCATGAAAGTGGGGCATTCACAAGGGTATTTCTGATCATGTGGTTAGATGAGATCTGGCAGAGAGAAAGGAGGGTAGGAAACGTTACCCAAGATAGCATCATGATTCTGAAAGAAAAGACACTCCTTAAAAAAATTCAGAATCAGAAAGATAAATTGATTTGCTGAGTTCTACCTATTTTGTTAAAGGAAATTCCAGTATTTAAATGGTTATGTTTTAGATCACTGGAAATTTTTCCCTTGAATTCAGTAGCCACTTACTATTACTTTGTGCCACATAATTTACAGACTGTCTCATTTAATATTCACGAGAACCTTAAAAGGTTAATAAATATTATCTCCATTCAGAGATAGGAATATTGAGGCACAGAGAGGATTAGCTACTGGCTCAAGGTCACCCAAGAGAAATGTCCAAGCCCGATTTCACATTCTTTCCCTGAGTTACATGGTAAATATCTCTGGGATATCGTCATTGCTGTGATTCTGTATTCACTTTCCTTAATTGAAGACTGAAGAAGTTAAGCCTGGATCAAAACAAGATTTTCCGGATCCCGTACCTACAGCAGGTTCAGCTCCGTGATGGGTCGGGGGACTGGGTTGGAGGCAAAGCAGCTCCTCGGAAACAGTCCCAGTCTGTGCTGCAACCCGGGCTGTGGGTGTATGAGGCCCCAGATGATCAGCCCAACTACACTGTTCTGCCCATGAAAAAGGACGTTGACCGGACAGGTGAGTGATACCCCTTGTCACAGATAGATACAGTAGCCCCATAGTGAGAGGAGACTTCTGGGAGTTTAGCCTGAAAGTCTGGCTCCCCAGGGAACTGCTGCATTTAAGCTGAACTATTCAATGACATGAGCTATTTGATTGACTGCTGTTATCAGTTAAATGTTTTGAAATCCAATTAGAAGTGAATATATATTTTAATCTCAAATGACAAGAAACTCAGAAATAAGGCCTTCACAAATAGTTACCTTTGTAGCACACCGATGCCCTCAGGTGACTTGAGTCTTTGCATTCTCTTCTCTGCCGTCCGTAGCCTGCTTATTTGGGCTTTGGGTCTCAAGACGGCTACCAGAGTCCTAGGCATCACATCCACAAGGCAGCATCAGAGGCAAAAATGAAAGCATTGCTACCTTTAAAATAGGAGTTTCCGAATTATATATTCTGTTCTCTGATCATTTTTGTTTGGTTGGTTTTTTTGAACATTTATTTTAAATTGAAGACAATAACTTGCATTGGGTAAAATATAAAAATCTTGTGTAGAATTTAAATTTTTATGTGTATATACCCTTATAGCCATTACTCATGTTATAGTGCAGAACATTTCCAGTATCCCAAGTGACACCCTCCCATTCAATACCGCCTCTCAGAATAACCCCCATTCTGACTGTGGTCACCATAGGTTAGTTTTGCCTGATTTAAAACCATATGTAGGAATTACATAACACATGCTCTGTGTCTCATTTACTTCACCTAATGTTATGTCTGTAGGATTCATTAATGTTATGCATATGTCAATAGCACAGTCCTTTTTATTGCTCTTATTTGTTCTTTTTATACCACAATTTACTTGCCCTTTGTACTGTTGATAGACTTTCTGTTCTTTCTAGTTTGGGGCTATTATGGATAAAGCTGTGAACCCTCTTACACATCAGATAAAAGCACTCATTTCTTCTGGATATATATTTGGGAGTGGAATTGCTGGATCATAAGCTATAAAAGAATTTTGAGCATTAGTGGATACTGCTAAACAGTTTGCCAAAGTGCCAAAGTGAATGTACCAGTGTTCATTCTCACATTGATGTAAGAGATTCCCACTTACTCTATATCCTCAAAAATATTTGGTCATTTAGTATTTTTAATGTTAGCTACTTTGGTGAGAATGTAGTAGTAATACATTGTGGTTTAAATTTGGATCTCGCAAATGAATAATAATATTGAATGCCTTTTCACATGATTGTCGGTTACTTTGTCATCTTCTTTTGAAAGTGACTGTTCATGTGTTTCATCTACATTTAAATTCAGTTTTATGTCTTTCTTGTTGATTTGTAGGAATTCCTTATATATCCTGGACACAAGTCCATATATATATATATATATATATATATATATATTACAAAATCTCCCAGTGTGTGGCTTGCTTATTCATAGTCTTAATGGTGACTTTGGATAAACAGATGTTCTATAAAATTCAATTCATCAATCTTTTATGGTTAGTGTTTTTTCTCTCCTGTTTTACGAATTTTTTGTCAATATCAAGGCTATGAAGATTATTTCACTATATTTTCTTATAGAAACTTGATTGTTTTAGTTTTATATTTGGTTTATGATCCACCTAGGATTAATTTTGGGTTATCGTGTAAGTGGGGTAAATGTTTGTTTTTTATATGTGTATTTCATTGGCCCAGACAGCAATGAACAGGCCGTATCCTTTTTCTCCACTGAGTTGTAGGAAAGATATGGTCCCGTGATAGTATGTGTGTCTAAATTATTACAGCTTTATTCCTAGCACTGAAGTTCTTCAGTGAGATGTCACTCTTCACAATTGCTATGGTAATTATAAGGTCTTTGCATTTCTGTATAAGTTTTTAAAATTTGCATGTCAATTTTCACACAAAATTCTGCTGGAATTTATTTGGAATTGCTCTAATTCATAGATCAATTTTGAGAGAATTGACATCTTTTAAATATTCAGTTTTTAATACATTAAAACAATATATCCCACCAGTTTCTAGGTCTCTTAAAAACTCTTCTCAACAATGCTTTAGTAGTCTTCAATGGTGGGATGATGAGATTTATTCCTGGGTAGTTGATCTTTGTATGCTACTGACAGTGGTATTGCTTTTTTATATTTCATTTTGATTTATTTATAGTTAGTACACAGAAATATTGAAGTCATATCTTGTAACCTTCCTAAATTCACTTATTTCTAATCATTTGCAGATTTTTTTTGGATTATTTATGTTCAGGGTCATGATACCTACAAATTATGACAATTTTATTGGTTCTTTTTCAACCTTTTTGGGGGAAGATGGGAAACCAGGACTCAAACTCCTGACCAGGTTCTGTGCTACTGAGCTATATCCCTGGACTTTCTTTTTCAATCTTAATATGTCTTACATTTCTTATTGCTTTATTTTTGTGGTTAAGATTTCTAGTATGATGTTGAATAGAAGTGATGATATGGACATCTTTGTATTGTTTCCAACCTCAAGAATAAAGTCAGCACTTCAAAACTGAATTAGCTGTATTTTTTGCAGATAGTTTTAATCATATTAAGGACATTTCCCTGTATTCCTAGTTTGCCAAAAGTTTTTATCATAAATATGTGTTAGATTTTGTCAGATGCTTTTTCTGCACCCATTGAGGTGACCATGTGATTTTTCTTTTTTAATCTGTTAATATGGTTAGTTACATTGATTGATTTTTAAATGTTGGACCAGTTTGGCATCCCCAGGGTAAACTCCACTTGGTCATGTTGTATATCCCTGGTTGAATTTGCTGACATTTTGTGAAGGATTTTTGTTTAGGAGATAACTTGGTATTTTATTGTCAAGATTTACAATCAAGGTTATATTTGCCTCATAAAATGAGTTCAGAAAGGCTCACTTTTTTTCTCTTTCCCAGGGAATGTTTGAATAAGATTTATATTATTTCTTCCTTAAATTTTGGAAAGATTCATATTAAAGCCACCAGAGCCCAGATTTTTCTTTGTTGGGAAGAAGTTGGGAGTTTTAGAAATTAGAAGCTAGTAAGAAAAGGCCCTTATGAATTTAGACCCAAAATTTCAGCCTCTGAAAAAGAAAAGCTGAGACCCAGATCCCTGTATACTGGCTGGTGGTCAGAATCTTGCTTTATAAAAGTGGAAACCTTGCCAGCTGGATTCAGGTGCTGCTGATCTAAGGAGGCGTACTCCACTGGCATTCATAAAAATTGCAAGTCATGGACCCTTGAGAACAAGCCCTTTCTTCCTCTTCTAACATAGCAGTCTCCCTCTCGCACCATCTCCGGTTGCTAGAGTCTAATAAGAAACCACCTAACCAAGGAGAAATGAAGTGTTCAGAGCCCCAGCTCCTGCATCCAAAGTAGAATAGAGAGGAGTGAGTTTGGAAGTATTATTCAGGAAATTAATAATTGGTACAATTATGTTATTCAGATTTTCTTCTCTATAAAATTTTTCTGTCTGCTTGGTTTGTTAGCTTTGGAAACAGGTACATTAAAGTCTCACTGCTATTGTGGATTTGACAGTATCTCCTTGCATTTGTAGCATTCTTCATTATTAAGTTGTTTTAGTTCTCTATTACTGGATTTGAGGCTTTATTTTGGTAGTTTATGCCTTTTAATCATTGTAAAACATCCCACCTTATCTTATTAGTAATTTTGGCCTTGACTTTGGCTTTTATTCGATATATTTATTTAAAGATATCTCAAAAACAAAATAATACTATATATTTTTCTCAATAGGAGCGTTCTTAAAAAGAATTTAACCTACCTTGTGATCACTGATGTTTCAACTTATTTTAATTGTTAGTGTATGTTTTCTATTTCCTTGTGCTTTTTTTTCTCTTCCTGTGCCTTTTTGTGAGCCCTAACTCTTTTAATTCCAAGTTTTATTCCCTTTTAAAGAAGACATCTCATTTCTATATTTCTAATGATTATCTTAGAACTGTTTTTTGGGTTTTTTTTCTTTGCTTGTCTTTTTGAGACAGGGTCTTACTATTCAGTTCAGGCTGGCATTGAACTCACTTTGTAGCCCATGGTGGTCTCAAACTTGCAGTGATCCTCCTGCATCAGCCTCCTGAGTGCTGGGATTACAGGAGTGCACCACCACGCCTGGCTAGAACTGTCATATTTCTAATGGCTGTCCTAAAATTCTGCCAACACTTTAAAGCTTGCTTTTGTTGATGAATACCTAGAATTACCCACATGCCAGTTTGCCTTTAATAAAAGGAAAATCTTAATATGAATTTCTCTTCCCCTTCCCATTCCCCATGATGTATAAACTGTAATTATCTTGATGGGTTTGAGTTTTTAAATTATGCATCAATCATTGTTTAGACTGAGAAATTGAACCATTGGTTTCATTTCTTTCTTACCACGGCTGCTTGTTCGTCTCAGGCCTTCCTCTTGGATTCCTACTGTGTGGGTATGTATAATTTAAGAGCAGAGAGTTAGTGCAAATCAGGTTGTAGCACACTGTAGTAATTTGTATAAAGCTCTTGTCGTCACTTATTTTTTCTCCTTTATCCTTATTCTTTGCTCTTATTTTCCTTTTCATATAAATTTCTGCTCTCTCTCTCTCTCTCTCTCTCTCTATATATATATATATATATGTAATAGGTATCTTGTGTGTAATATGTTTTTAATTTACATAGTGCTTATATACTGGTCATTGTTTTCACTCAGCATTGTTTTTAAGGTCTTCCCTTGTTGCTGTCTGTCCATCTCATCACAGTCGGAGGTACTAGGGTTAGAACTTCACCATATAAATCTGAGGCCAACATAATTTAGAACAAAACACCAAATCTATTTTTATCTTCTGGTTAGTGTATTTGAATTTTTATTTAAGAAAGTTTCTTATTCTATGTTGCTTTTCATTTGGCTATTTGATTCTTTCAAATATAGTTTACATGTAGTAGATTTTCTGAGTCTTCATCAAAACTTATCTTTTTAAAAAATTATTATACTTGAATATAGTTCGGTTGAGTGGAGAATTCTAGCCTTAAAATAGTTCTCTTTTAAAACTGAAGATATTATTTACTACCTTCTTAGTTCATTGTTGCCAGTGAAAAGTCTGATTCCAATCTGATTCTCATTTCTTTACAGCAAATCTGTTTTTTCTTTTTAGAAATTCATTGTTTATTTCTCTTTTATCCTTTGAAAATTTTACTAAGAAGCATCTACGTGTGCAACACTTTTCATTTATTCTTTTAGGTACATTGAGAGTTTTTTGAAAGATGTGTGGTTTCTTTGGTCTTGGAGATGCACCCTCAGTGGGACTGAACTCAAAGGGTGCTCTTCCACTAAGCTATGTCCCCAGATTTTTTTCTTGTTTCTGTTGAGACAGGGCCTTGCTCGGTCTTTTAAGTTACTCGAACTTACCACTCTCCTGCCACAGCCTCCCAGGCCATTGGGATTACATGCTCTACCACGCCGTGGCTGAGAATATTTTTTATCTCCCTGTTTATGTTCTCTGTAATCTCTTGTTTATATTCTCTGTAATCTTCCTCTGGAATTCTCTCAGTTGCTGAAAGTTTTGAATTATCTGCTCCTCCTGGTTTGTTTGTTTGTTTGTTTGTTTTACCATACTTTCTATTTCTTTGTCTTTTTGTATTCTGAGTTTCTCAGCTCCATCTTCCATTTTATGGAGTAGCTTTTAAGCTGGGCCTGTTTTTATATAGAGCACATTTGAGTATTATGTTTGATTATCATATTTTAAGTTTACAAAATTGTTAATAGCTTCTCTGCCATCAAAAGCTGTTCTCCGACTGGATATTTAGCTCAGTGGCATAAGTGCCTGCCTAGCAAGAGTGAGTTTGTGAGTTCTATCCCTGGTACCAAAAATAAAAGCTGCTCTTGATTTAAGAATGAAATAGCCCTTTGAAATTCTTAGAGGATAATTATAATTCTATTTTAAAGTTTTTGTTCTTTGTTAAATAAGGTTTTAAGGTATTGTTCTGTTTCTTTACCATTTGTGACATTTTTTAAATTTTATTTTGAAGAGGAAAGAACAGAATAAAATTAATCAAAGCAGTTTAAGAGATACAAGACTTCAAAATGTGACTTTTGATACTGTTAATTTTCCTCAAATATTAGGAGACTCTTTATTCTTTTTTTTTCTCAAAGCAATCCTATTTTATTTTATTTTATTTTATTTTATTTTATTTTATTTTATTTTATTTTATTTTTACAGCAATTCTTTGTTGTTCTTTTTTTTCCCCAGTCAGATTAGAATGCAGGCTCTGATGCCTGGAGTTGCTTGCCTGATTGTGGAGCGTGCAGGTGTTTTGTGCAGGCAGAGTGTGCTGTAACCCATCTTTCTAAATGCCCATCTTTGTTACCCCAGGAGATCACTGCTCACACCCCCACTTGCAACTGCATCCTGTCCCCCAACAAACTACTTTGTGCATTGCATAAACTTTTTCCAAATCCATTGCAGACTGTCATCTGTGAGAATTATTTATGACAGGTATTGTTTCACCTCCTCTTACTGTTTCTTTTCGTGTGACCTTTCTTGTTATAATATCATTAATATGGGCCAGGATTGGCTTTCACGAAGGTAAAGGCAAGTGACCCCACACAGCATCCAGTCCCAGCAGATGCTCTGCTTTATTCGTTAGGTGGGACTCAGCTGTGTATCTCAGTATGATGGTCCCAAGAGTGAAGCCATTCTGCAGCCTGCTCGTGACCATGTGCTGACTCTTGCTATCTCTCCCAAATGTACTGACTTCCGAAATATTCTGTCTGATATTGTAAAATGGTAAGAAATTTCAAAAGGAAAGAGAAACTGGGATTGCAGATGGAGGAAAGGAAGGGAAAAAAAATATATATATATAATAGTTAAGATAGTTATACTACTAATTTCTCTTAGTTCATTGAAAAGAAAGGTTTGTGCTAATATTGTTTGCACAATTAAATGCCAATATCTTGTACACCGAGTAACTAAAGTTAACAATACACATGTATTAACCATTGTTACCCTCCTATTATCTTGTATTGAAATTTTGCTTTATTTTTCCCCTTTAAAATAAAAAAAAAATTCTATTTCTGCTAAGATGACAAAGAATGTTTTCCAGAATGTCTTTTATGTATATTTCTCTCTTCTAAGAAAGCTAGAAGGTTTTCTGCTCCGTATGAACTCCCAGTATCTCTGAGGCTAGAGAGAGCTTGCCTGTTGCAAAGTCAGGAGGCAGGTCCCTATGGCTGAGATACAGTGAGTGGTGGGGAGCTAGCATGGAGCAGGACTGGAGAAATAGAGAGGGGCCTGGAAGTGCAGGGCCACAGCAGCCTGGCTAAGGGGGTTTGGATTTTACCCTAGTGTAGAAGGATTTACTCCCTGGCAGGTAACACCACTGTGTCCCTTTTCTCATTTAACATTGAAACTGGTCTAGGAGATACCCTGCTGTAGGATGGAGGGTCTAGGACCAGACTGTGACCTCTCTGGGATCCAATCAGTGGTCTCACTAACCTTCCTTCTGTTTCTTTCTTTCAGAGGTTGTAGTCTCATCTTACCCAAGATTTTCAACCTCAGAGGTAGGGACTGCCTACTTTATATTTGTGTACTTGGGTTAGAACATCAATTTTATTTTATTTATTTGTGGTCCTGGGGATCAAACATGAGTCCTCACACATGCTGGACAGCTGCTGTACAATTAAACTACATCCCAAGCCTGAGAACATTCATTGTAACAGACCAAAACAAATAATAGGACCACAGAGGCATTTCTATAGATCACAATGAGAAAGCCCTATCCACTGAACAGATATTTGCTGAGTACCCACCAGGTACCAGACACTGTGGTAGCCCTGGAGATGTAGGAAGGAGATAACCAGACAGACTTCAACCCACATCAGCCTATTCTTTCCACAGATGCTGTCTAGCATAGTGTGTTAACAGTGGCTGCTTTGAGTGGTACAACTGGCCGAACACAGGTAGGGCTGCCACCAGGACAAAGCCCGGAAGCTAAGAGTTCCCAGAGCTAAAAAAGTTCTTTACCAGATGCACCACTGTCCAGGCTGTAACCTTGGTGACATTTGATTTGTGTCAGTATAGAAAACTGGGCTTTCTCTCAGGGCAGATTCTCACTAACCAAGCTTATGGAGACTGATATATGAAACTATATATTGATTTGTTTACTTATAATAAGAAACTTAACTTTATATTAAGCCAGCCTGCATCCTTGAGAAGTAGCTCAGTACATACCTCCTCACAGGTACGTCTTTCTGAGGAAATTGTACCCATTACCTATGGCTGTGTAACAAACCCAACAGTATAGCAAGTGATTATTTCTCAAAGTTATTTGAGTTTGCCAGATGGTTCTCCTGGTTTCAGCAGGGCTCACCCAGGCAGCTGCATTTAGCTGCAGGTTAGCTGGGAACTGGGCTCAGGTACAGTAGGCATGACTTGCATTTTCTCCCTTTCTCTCTCTCTCTCTCTCTCTCTCTCTCTCTCTCTCTCTGTCTCTCTCTCTTCCTCTCCCTGCCCTCCCCGTCTTCCTCCCTTTCTTTGTCTTTTTCTTCCTCTTTCTCTCTTTTTCTCAAGGGAAAACTGCAAGATTCTGGAATTCTAACAGTGCAACTTTTGCTACACTCTTTTGATCAAAGCAAGTCAAAATACAGTGCAATTCGGATGCTAACCAACTCAGTTGGTGCAGACTCAAGTTTAAGATCACAGTTCCCCAATTTAGATACCAGCCACATGTTTGCCCCCCCCCCAGGCTATCCACACTTACGATCAACTACTGACGAAATTTGGGATGGTTGAGACTAAAAGCCAGATGCATGGGGTGTGGTGGTGAGACCTGAAATCCCAACATTTAGGAGGCTGAGGCAAAAAGATTGCCATGAGTTTGAGGCCAGCCTGAACTACTTAGTGAGACTCTGTCTCAAAAACAGAAACAATCCCATATAAATTTCCCTCTAACACAGGGCTCTCTCTGTCCCCAGCTTGGTAGGTCATACCTTCAGGTCATCTGACTTCCCCCTTGCTGCTCACCTAGTCTTGCTCCAAGTTGGAATTGCTTGGTGGAGAAGACTGCTTTGCCAGACTATCACTGGACAAGCTGAGGAGATGCCCCAAAGGGGAGATGGACACCTCAATTTGCCCCCACCCACAGAGTTGGTTGTGGGTTTGCCAGCCTACATTACAGAACAGGTTTTCAGCATGTTTCAGTGATGGGCATAGACAGATTTATTGCACAGAGTTAAGGAAGTACATGCTCAGAAGAGTAAAGTACAGACGCTCAAGGAAGAGGCTCATTCCAGTTTGAGGCTTGGGTATGTCCTCAAATTGATGATCTAAGTCAGTCTTGGTGAACCTATAGTACATGTGCTGAAGTGGGCTGTTTGCTACCGTTGAAAGCTCTAAAAGGTTCACTATCAGTGATCTAGGATATGTTTTTCTATTGTCTACTAAGTTATCTATGAATGGACTAAGTTAAAATGCAAAACATTTGCATGTGTTTGAAGTTTAGAAATATGGTACCCAATTAATAGTGCTGTTTCTTTGAGGGTGGAAGTCTATAGAGTAAATCTATACTAGTGGAGAAAAAAAGCAGGCTCTTATTTTGAGGTGAGTTTATTGAAAGGGGAAGAAAAGCACTGTAACCTTGGGTAACCATGTCCTGAAGCTGTGATTTTGTTTAAAGTACGATTTTAAATTATAATTTTCTTGTCTCCTTTCTATCTTCTTTTTCTCCCTGTCCTACATGAAGACCACTGCCCTATTCCACTCTGTCCTCTTAGAGGCTATGTTGGGTCACCTGAAGAAGAGAGTCACACAAGTTTCCAAACAGTATCAAAAGTTTTTGTTCTGTCCTCATCCATGACTGACCTGTTCGATTTGTGTGGCTTTACAAGTTGTCCTAGGATCATGCAAATACTTGACCCAAAGTAGGTGCTCCACAACTGTCTATTGGATGAACAAGTGAGAGTTGAATGATTTCCTTAACAGTGTGTAGTGCCTACTGGAGGTTGGAACATTTAGTTCATTCTAACCTAACCATTATCCAGCACCTACCCATTCAATAGTATTGTTTGATCCTACATAATTCAAGGAATCAGTGAGTAAACTGAGAGACATGGCTAGTTCCCACAGCTTCCTTTCTCTGCCTGATTAAATATGTTTGCCCTGCAGCAGTCTGGATTGTACAGAGAGCTTAACCTTGCAAGTGACCCAAGTGTGCTATGGTATGTTCAGGGCCTAAAGCCTAAGTTAAGTCTTCAGGGCTTTGTTATTTCATCCTCTGGGATGGGGGAACATACCCATCAAGCCAGGTGCTCAAGGTTCAGACAGGTTGCTCTCTGTCTCTCCCTATTAAGAATATTTCCCTGATCAATGGAATATCCAGCCCTTTGCATCCTGGAAAAATTTTAGCTCATCCTTCTAGAAAGGCCAATTCAGGTTCATCTGCTTTCAGGGTGAAAGGTAGGAGGTAAGCCAAGTACCTCTGATGGTTATATCAGGGCTATAGTGTCCTGTGGGACCCAGAACTTGACACTGGAACTATAGGTGTTGAATAATTAGCTCACCATGGGACCTCATAGAACTTGGAGCCAAAATTCTGAACAGTGTTGACACCTGCCCTTATGAGCCTAGATTTTTGACCAAGTCTCTACAAAACTCCAAAGGGAAAGGTCTTTGGCCATTAGTAACATCAATTTCTTTATCAGCCTCAACATTGACTCTGACTTCTCTTTTTCCCAAGACAACCAAGGTATGTTCACTTCCTCCCATATTTGAGATTCTTCCTGTGAAGTCACTGAAGGCCAGGAACCAGACACTGGCCCCTCCCTTCCCGGAGCTGAGGTACCTTAGCCTGGCCTACAACAAGGTGACTCCCTGCTTCTTGACCTGTTTCCTCAGGGGCAAAAATGGGATGGTGGGATGTGAGCTGTTTGGGCCTAGAGGCTAGCCCTGTAATTCCCTGCATTACAGGTCTGTGGGCCCAGGAATTCTTGGGGTGGGGAAAGTGCATGGCATGCAGGCCAAGGCAGGAGTGTGTCCATGGAGTTACAGATATTTATTTAGCACTTTCCATATGCCAGGCTCTGTGCTAGACATTAGGTTTATAGCCACGAAATGCAAGAATTGTGGAGCTTGTCAGATGCTGAGAAGACATATTGGACAGATGATCACAATATAAGCATACTTAGCATTATAAAGAAATGCACAATGCTGTGAAGTGTATGAGGGAGTGGGTATCTAACCTGATATTTGGGATCAAGAAAAATTCTCAAGAAAAAGTAATGTTTATGCTAAGATTTGAATAACCCATTTACTCAAGGGAAGAGGGAAGGATATAAATATAAATCAGATATAAATGCAGATATAAATCAATAGGACGGATATCCACCCCCCCAGGACAGGGGATTGTGCCCCGGGGGTTCCGCCGGCCCCAGTTCTCCACATCCAGCTTCTGCCTCTCAATTAAGGGAACCAAGAGCCTGCAGGGGAGTGGGGATTGCCCAAGTGTCCTGGTGCCCTGGGGCCCCAGGGAGAGTTGGAGACCTATGCCACCAGCGTTTGAGTTTCTGGGGAGCTACCAGGGTGCTGGACTGGGCCCAGCAGATTCCCAGGCCTCAGTCCACCATGCGCAGTGGCCTTCTTTCAGCTCAGGAGGCGGAGGCCGCACACAAGGACTCTGGGCTCATTTGGGCTGGCCTGGGGAGAGCTTAAGACCAGCACTGCCAGTGGTTTAGTTCATATCCACCCCCCTTGGACAGGGGATTGTGCCCCAGAGGTTCCACTGGCCCCAGTTCTCCATGCCCAGCTTTCACCTCTCAATTTAGGGAGCGAAGAGCCTGCAGGGACCTGAGACTGCTCCAGGAGCTGAGGGTGCAGGAGGTGATTCACCATATACCCAGAGGAAGCTTTGGAACACCACTCAAACCACAGAAATAAAGAAAAATGACAAAAGGAAAGACCAAAAGGCAGGCTCAAATCTTCAGCTCATCCCAAGAGAGGCTAGGAGCCATGTACATAGAAGAAAATAGAAGCCATACACCTGAAATGACTGAAATGATATCAACTGAAATAAAGAAGCAACTAGGGGAAGCTATGGAGAAATTCAAATCAGAAATAATTGCCCAGGTAAAAGAAGAAATGATAAAAAAGTAGTGAAAGAAATAGTGAACACATCTAGTGAAGACACAGCTGAAAAATTAGAGGAACAAAGCACACAGATAAAATCCCTGAATGAACACTATAAGAAACAAACAGAATACATAAAGCAGATACAAAGAGACATACAGGAAATCAAAAATTCTACTTAAAGCTGTCAAAACTGCCTCAACAAAAATGAAGATAGAATTTCAGACCTCAAAGATAAGATCACAGCTAGTGAACAGGAAAGGAAAGATCTTTTAAAAATAACAAAGAATCAGGAAATAACAATTCAACAGCTGTAAGATGATGCAAAGAAAAATAACATAAGATTAATAGGAATAAATGAAAAAGAAGGAGACAGCCCCAATGATATTAAGAGGCTATGTACAGAAGTAATAGCTGAAAATTTCCCAAACATGAGAATGGAAACTGACATTTGGATTAGTGAAGCATACAGAAATCCAAATAGCCATAACCAAAATAAAACTACACCCAGACACATAATAATCACCATCCCAGAAATCCACCATAAGAACAGAATACTAAAAGCTGTTAGAGAGAAAAGACAGATCACCTATAAAGGAAAACCTATCAGAATCATGGCAGACTTCTCAACACAAACAATGAAATCAAGAAGAGCATGGAGTGAAGTCTTTCAGATCCTAAAGGAAAACCACTTCCAACCCAGACTGACATACCCTGCAAAACTGTCCTTCAAAATGGATGGAGAAATAA
>PVJX010030562.1:0-21969 GCA_004027295.1 Dolichotis patagonum
ACTCCTAAAATTCATCTGGAACCAGAAGAGACCTAGAATAGCAAAGGCAATTCTAAGCAACAAAGGCAAGGCAGGAGGCATCACAATCCCCGACTTGAAATTATACTACAAAGCTACAGTAATAAAGTCAGTATGGTACTGGAATAGAAACAGACTGGAGGATCAGTGGAATAGATTGGAAGATACAACCACAACCACAGACTCACTCAACCACCTTATCTTTGATAAAGGTACCAAACATGCTTGTTGGAAGAACAACAGTCTCTTTAACAAATGGTGCTGGAAAAATTGGCTGTCCATATGCAGAAGACTAAAACTAGACCCATGCCTATCACCATACACTAAACTAAAACCTAAATGGATCAAAGATCTAAATATTAAAACAGAAGCACTAAAACTGCTGGAAGACAAAGTAGGTAAAAACCTCAAAGATATAGGGGTAGGAAGAGAATTCATGAGCAAGAAGAAACATATTTAATTGGAAAAGCAATTCATAGAATGAAAAAGGAGAGAAAACAATTGTTCCATGTGACAGGAGGCCAGAAAAAAATAAGCAATGGTAACGTGCCCATCAACTGCAGAGTGGGTAAGAAAGATATGGTATTTTCATGCAGTGGAAAGCTACCCAACTATAGAGTAGAATAATCTCGAGGCTCTTGTAGGTAAATGGATGCAACTGGAGGTCATGTTCATGAGCAAAACAGTTGGAACTCATAAGCATGAACTCTAACATAAGAAACAGAAGGAGTTAATGGGATCCAAAAGCAAAATAGGTATTGTAAAAGTGATAGTGGAGGGAACACCTGTGAAGGAAAGGTGGTGACTGCTGTTAATTTCCTATTATCTTGTCTTGTGAACTCTTGCATTGTTTTCACAGTTTTGATAGGTTCAGCTTTGTTCTGTCTTGCTTTGTTAGATTTTTGTTTTGTCATATTTTTGTCTGATGGTATGGGAAATTATTTTGAACATAATGGGTTGTATTATGATAATCATGGTTGGTTTCCTATTATATTGCTTTGAAGTCTTATAATACTTTAATGTTTGTTTAATTGATTTTATTGAGTTTTGTTTTGTTTGTTTAATTTTATTATGTATGATGATATGAACAACTATTTTGAAGAAAACGAGACATTCTGATAGCCATTGCTGATTTCCTATCATCTTGTTTTGAATTCCTATCATGCTTTTGTTCTTTTGTTTTGCTTGGTTCTATTCTGTTGTGTTTTATTTGATTTTATTATGTGTGAAAGTATGGGCAACTAAATGAGATATTATAGTAGCCATTGTTCATTTCCTGTTATCTGGTTTTGAAGTCCTGTAATATTTTCATTCTTTTGATTGGTTTTATACTATTTTCTTATGTTTGATATCATTGCGGTGAAGGTATGGTCAACTATTTTAAAGAAAACAAGAGATTTTATGGTATCCACTTTTGATATCCTGTTGTGAAGTCTTGTGTTGCTTGCGTTGTTCTGTTCTGATTTGGTTTGTCCTATTTTGCTGTTTTCTTTTGTTTTATTCTCTTTAAAATAAAAAAAATTTTTAAAAGAACAACAAGGGAGACAGAGAAAGCAAAGAAAAGTGGAAGGTAGAAAGTGTTCAGCTGTAGCAGTGGTCTTGACCTTGTTATTAAAAAAAATGTGCCCATGTTAAAAAAAAAAAAGAAAGTTATTGAAACTGAGGACTATGGACTCTGCCCTTAGTCTTGTTTATTTGTATTTATTTTTTGTTACTAGGGCTCATGTCTTCTATAACTTGTTTGTCTTCATTTTAAAATCTTGTGTCAATATGTTTGTTTGCATGAACTAATTATCTGTGTTTCTCCATCTGAATCAGTCTAAAAATTAGAAGTGAGGTGAGTGACAAGTCTGAGACTTGAATTAACTGCATGAGATCTAAGATTCTTCTGTTATCAATGTTTATCTACATGAAGATTTAAGTTAACTCTGAAAACTTTACTTTATTTGAGAAGTAAACTTAACAAAGGTCTTCCACCAAAAAAGAAAAAGAAAAAATCTATAAAAATGATACAGAATTTCAAAGCAAGATAATAGGAAATAATAGGACAATGCTTAATATATTGGGTATTGTCATCTTCAAAGTAGTTGCTGGATTATAAGATATAAACATGCATCATTAATCAAACAACATCAGCACAAACCATCTTTTCAGTATACAGCTTATCTTACTATCTTTGGTATATCTTTTGCAAAGAATATATATATATATATATATATATATATATATATATATATATGATCTTATTTACCTTTTCAGCTTCTTACATTAGAGAGACAATATGATGTTTACACGTTTAAGTCATTTATTTCTATATGCTTCTAGATGCTTCATTTATTTGCCTGTCAGAGTCTTTGTTCGCACTTGGGAAATTTTCTGTCATTGTTTCTACAAAAAGCATTTGCACTTTCTCCCCTTTTCTCATTGATCCCGATCAATCTTAGATTCTTCTTCTTTGCTTCATCTTGTAACTGTTGCATAGACTTTTCATGGTCTCTTTGCTATTTGTAAGATATCTTTCTTTTCACTATCACTGGCTGAAATTTTGTCTTCATGTCCTAATATTCTATCCTCTCCTTTCATTCTGTTGTATATGCTTTAAATGGAGATTTTAATGTCTTGGATTTATGTTTGGATCCATTTCATGGATTCCATTTTTTTCCCATGTTGGATATTTTTGTTTGCATCATTTTTCTTTTTGTACCTGAGAGATTATTTTCTCTTTAGCCTTTCTATGTGTTTTTTCAAATTATGTTGCTATCATTTCAGAAAGTTCCAATATTTTACTTCTAATTTCACCTGTCTTATTGATTTCTGGGCTGGTCCTGGTTGGACTGGGGGTCTGGGGTTACATTTTGCTTCTGTGTTTTGTCATTTTCTCTTTTTATTTTATTTTATTTTGGTTTTTTGTTGATGCTTGTCAATTTCTTATGATATATAACTTTATCACTAGTATTGAGGATTCCCTAGGTGATGTCTGTTCTTCAGGAAAGTCCTCTATATGTAAGTGGTTCTTTATAACTATCCTGAGAACTTACCTTAGAAATTTGTAAAGAATGCTAAGTTGCTATTTGGCTCAGTACCCAATCCTTTGGTGCTGGGCTGTGGTGATGACTGTGATCCCATACAATCACAGTGCTACATACACAGGAGAAAAAAATGATTATAATATGAATGACATCCTGGGTAAAGTAACAATAATGTCAAGTATAGCTTAACTACTGAAAAACTATGATAACCATTAACCTGCTACCTCTGACCACAGGAACAAACTCTAAAGTTATATAACAAAATCAAACATATATCATGTACTCACATGCAGCAATTTCCCCCTTAATAGAGTGTTTTTACACTTCTACAGAGGTTTTGGGGGGTTAAAATGGGTAGGGACAGGATAAAGTGGTGAATGAGGTCGGATACAGTTGAGTCAAGGTTGGAGGTCAAAGGATGATCACCTGAGTTCTGGGAAACTAGGGGACACAAGAGGGAAAGAACGAAAAAGAATGCAAAGGAGTAATCAGAAAGGGAAGAGACAATGTTCACTCACTTCACAGTTTAAAGTAGTAGTTCAAGAAGTAGTTAAGAGAGAAAGAGGATCAATAGAAGAAAATGAAAAAGAAAGGTGAGAATCCTAAACAGTGAAAAAAGGGAAGAAAGAGAAGGAAAATGAAAACAAAAAGAAGGAAGAAAGAAAAAAGTAGCCCAGAGAAAGAGAGAAGAAAAAAAAACTCAAAATAACCACAAAATACAAAATAAAACAAGGTGATATCCAACCAGACAGGAAAGGAATAGTAAATCACACAAATATTGGCAGGTAATAGTATTAAACACCTCTGGTGTTCACAGTCCTGTGACGGTGCCTATGTCAGATCCCAGAAGCATGCCGTGTCCTCCAAGTTTTCCATGGAAATTGTGGGGTTGGAGCTGATCTCAGCCTCTGGTTTCTGGGACCTGTGACTGGTTTTCTGTTGGTGGAGTTCTCCAAAGCTCAACTGCTGGTTTCTTGCTGCTGCTTCAGACACTTCCATATTATCTCGCAGATTATTTTGCTCTCCAAAGGCATGTGTATCAGCATCGCCCTGCTGGCTCTACACCAGAATTTCTGCCTGTTACAGCAAACGAACAAATTCACTGAGTAATCCAACTTAACACTTTACTACCAGCAACTGCACATTTTATTGAGTCTCTAACCTTTTAGTATTGATTTCTTCTTCTTTCTTTACTGCTTTTTCCCCTCTCAGAGCAAGTAGGTTTGGTAATGCACATGAATTACTTCAAATTTATGTTTTCCAAGTCAATCGACATGGCTTGGGCTGTCTGTGCACAGTATGTGACCTCTTCTGTCCAGGTTCTCTGCAGATGGTGCTCTGCTTTTCTGGGGCCAGCACTTTGACTTCAGGGAGCATGTTGGGAGGGAGGGGCTGCTCTGACCTGATACACTCAAACATCACCTGTCCACCAAAGTCATTCTTTTCTTATTCATAAGAGTAGAGATTTTCCCTTCAGTGTTTCTGTGAGATGACTTCATTATTCAGAACCATACCATCCATTAAGGTGGAAGTTATATCATCTATCATTTTGAATCTCTTAGCCTGGATTTCCTCCTTTTTCTAGCATGTCTTGTTATCTTATCTTGCTAGAGTCTAGAAAATTAAAATCAATATTTCCCAGACTACGATGCAACTAGAGTTATAAAAGCAAATTAAGGTCTATCAATCTTATGGCAGCAAGTAAGACTTGGAAGGCAGATCCGGGAACAAAGCCATCTTGCTGTCTCTTCTGGCAGTTTTCTGATGGCAAATAGAATCGGGGTTGTGAGGTTCTCAGCAGCAGCATTTCCCATTATTCCCAGGACCTAGGTGTTCATGGGCAGCTTCCAGGGAAGTGATTTTTTCTTGCCTATGGCCTTCTGATTCCTGTGCCGTGCATATGGGATATGTTTTTAACTCAGTATCACTAGAGCACCCCCAAGGTGCAGACGAGTTCCCTGGCTTGTCAGTTTTGGAGTATTGCTGAAAGTGGCCCTGAACATATCATTATTCCAACTGGTCCCACAACCCTGTGTGGTATAAATATATAACTGGCTGTGTTGAACCCCTGCCTTCTTAAAACTGAGCAGTGGTTGTTAGCACAACAGAGCACTGAATAGTTAATTCACAATGTGCACAAAGGGAAGTGATCAAATTGTTCATTGTAGCCCCAAAAGGCAAAAGCTCAAGAAAAAAATGCCAGCACCAATAAGCAGAGACTCATTAAACAAATATATTAAAGCTGTAAAGATAAATGTTGAGATGTCTATGTACAGATACAGAATCATCTCTAGGTTATATAATTTAAGATGCAATGTACAGTGCAAAGTACATAATTTGTTACAATTTGTGAATAAGGGTGGTTGTAGATAATAGAGATACAATAGACTATATGTGTGTAACAAATTAATTACATTGTTTGCTTTTGGAGAAGATACAGGTGTTTTCTTTGTAGCTTGGGAATTCCAAATCACATTATGATGGGTCCATAACAGTCTGATTTTTAGTATCTTTTCTCCAGTGTTTCTTTAGCAATTCATTTTTTCCTATTTTCACCCTGCATTTTTAGTAATTTCATAGATCAAAAGTTAGAGAAAGTTCAAGGCATAATGTTTAGTGAAATAACAGAAAAAATTCTGGGGAAAGACCAGTGCTATAATTCCTGGAACTTAGTGGAAAGTGCTGAGGATGACAAGTTAAATGTCCCATGAAAGTTCTTCCACCAAACCTAGCAAAAGTGAACCTAGCAAAGGAGACCTAGGGAGAGATGACTATGTAACTATTTTCTCATTGAATGGTAAGCTAAACCAACTCTGGAGCTTTAAGGACTGCTACCAATTCTGTTTCCAATTCTTATTTTGTGAATGAGCATGGTAATTATCACTACAGGACTTACTTTCCTACAGAGGTGGTAATTCGCCTTCTTCATTTCCCAAGCCACTATTACAGACAAAGAGCTGGATTTTCACAAAGGGTGAACATAGTATATAACATACAGCTAAAGGATTTTAAATGTAGCAGTAGTGTAAGTAGAAGATCGAAGTTACATATAGATTTTGTGTCCTCCAAACAATGATCCATGCTTTTACAAACAAATCAATAATGCCTTAAGTTAACTTATAAAAACATTCTTATTATATGCTTAGTTGAAACAAGACTGGTACTTCGACATTTGTTGCATAAATGGTGATTGGGGTTAGACAAATCGCTTAGAGAATGCTATTGTACAATACACACAAAAACCCCCACATTTTTGATATAATATAATTGATTGATTGATTTAATAGGCCATTAGATTCAATCTCCTAATTTTAGCATAACCATGTTGATAATAAAAACAATGATAATCTAGATAACATTGTTGCATGAGAGGCAAAGTACTGTCTGGTTTATTTATTCTACCCTGACAAGAAAGCCTATGGTGATACATGATATCATCTGTATACTGAGAAAACTAAAAATTGGAGAGAGGAAATTAACATCACACAGCTGGTTGGTAGATGGTGGCTTAGGCTTTATGGGACATAAATTCTTAAACTTTTGCCAGCTACTCTACTTTTCATGTCTATATATCCACCACATTTGCTTTGCTTTTATTTATGACTTCTTTCCTGTTCCAGAGAGAACACATGTGACATGACAGATTTGAAGACACACTTTCCTTCTCCAGATCTTCCTACGGAGAACCAAAACTGAAGTCCACTTCCACAGCTGTGCTCCCCTCTGTGCAGAGATGTGTTCATCCCATCCCTTGACAGTGGAGAACCCAGATTTATGGCTGTGTCTAAATGTCTCCCCAAAGTCTCATCCAGTCATAGTGGGGCTTTTCAGAGGTGGCTGCATCTAGAGTGTGTGATGCTGAAATCTTGCTGCTTACTTCCTCGCTGCCTTGTGCCTGCCATGAACTGTTTCTCCTCTGCGATGCCCCTCTGCCATGCCACCCTGCCTTGGAGCCAGCCAACTACGAACTGAAAGCACTAAAAACTGTGAGCTAAATATTTCCTCCTTTAACTTTGTGCATCAGGTATTTCATCTCAACAACAAGAAAAGTAACTAGATTATACAAAAGTCATCCTGAGACCATGGGTCGCATCCTCTGGGAGGACATGTACTTGAGGACTGTCTGTCCCAGAGACATGGTCTGCTACCCATTGCAGAGGAAGCATGCTCAACTTCTGCAGGAATTACACTCCTACTTGGGTAACTGTCTGGGAAAACAGGCAATCTGTGTTACAGGGCCAGCATTTTCTTTGCAAGAGTATAACCAGTGGGAAGTTCTTAGGTTTCTGGATAGGTTCCAGTTTCAACCCAGATAGAAAGGGTATTTTCCTGCATTTCCCTTCATGGATGATGTAAGACTCCACCTACTTAAAACACAGTTTCCATGTAGGATGCTTCCACTGCCTCTTAAGATCTGGAAACTCCTACATATGATGACTACAAAATTTGGCTGAGGGAGCTACCCACCTCCTCTCTCAGCCCTGAACACAAACATAGAACCCACAGAGTTCTTACAAATTGACTGAAAACTGAAGTTTACCCTTTAAAGTTTACAGTGAGGACTAATCATTTTCTTTACTGGGAGGTATCTCAGATATTGCTAGAAAGTATAAATAGCACTCATCAAAATCACTTTCTAGAAATTAAATTGACTCTCAAGGGATACAGTTTCTCAGAGAGTAGTTGCCTCTGGTTGGTCTGCTCCCTTCTTGCAGTTTTCCAGAACTAGACATGGGAGGAAAAGGCAGGATCCGGATCCAGGAAAATTCTGCCTACAGATTTAGTTCTGGGTCCCAGGTTCCTCACCATGAAATTGATTCATCATGATTTTCACTTCCTTCTTTGTCATGGTGGCTTTGGTGATCAACACAGAATGAATAAGTGAAAAGAAAGCCATAACTAATTATTTCCCCTCTCAGAAATCAAATGACCAGGGTGCCATGTACTCGCTTAAAAGAAAGGAAAATAAACCTCTCCTCTCAGCTCAAAGAAAATTAATGAACACTAACTCACTTCCGTTCTTTCCTGGTTGTCTTCGGATGATAACATGGGCAGCCTGTTTGTTCGTTTGTTTTCATTCATACCAATCATTTTTACAAGAAGGTGAAAGAAGAAATAACCAAAATGGTGGGAGATGGTGAAATTGGGGTTTGCCCCATTGTCTAGTCAAATTTACCTTCATGATCTCAGTTATACTACATTTTTCCTTTTTACAAGATACAAAAAGTTGTTTCCTAGAAATCCAAAAAAAGGCATAAACCAAAAGCAATCATACATTTCCTTATAATGATGTCTTTACAGTTTACCAATGTCCATAACTGATGTGACAGATGTCTATGTGTGCTCTTACATACACATGTAATCCCATGCATATCACATACAAAAACAGCAATCAACCCTCGGCTACCAAGTCAGCGTTGCTCACATATTTCATGATCTGCCTGATTTTTGTGTGAAACGATTGAAGAAGGCCAAATGAGAAGTATGTGAACCTCTGCTGCTGAAGGGCATGGAGCAACCTTATTCCTCTACTGGGGTCTGCAGCTGTCCCCTCATCCTGAACGGACTCTGCCATCTTTGCCACACATGCTGTGTTTTCCTGGTTTGTCCCACCTTTTGCTGCTTGGAAATAAAACTGCTCGAGAGTGTCATGTAAGTGTGCCTGTGTATAGATGCCCCATTTAGTATTCATGGCTGTCATTAAAGGATAATCACGAAGGTAAACAGAGTCCCTCCTTGGGAAGGACAGATGGAATGCCCAGTGATGAGTGGTCAAGGAAGACTTAGCTGCAAATGGTAATCACCATTAGATGTTGAAAAAAATTATTGAATCTTTTTGAGCCTTGATTTCTTGATCTGTGAGGTGAATGTAATAAAATGTATTTCTAAGACTTGTCATGACGGTTGTTATATGTGTCCCTTCTCTTCATATGTTGAAGCCCAAACCCCTGAAGTGACAGTGTTTGGGGATAAAACCTCTGGGAGATGCTGAGATTGACATTAGGTCAATGGGACCTGTGTCCTTTAAAGAGGAAGCAAGCGAGTGTGGTTTCCCTCTCCTCCCCACTGAGGAGGCCCAGCCGGATGTCTGCAAGCCCGCAGGAGAGTCCTACAAGGAACCACTTCCGCACCACCTGACTGCAAGACTGCAAGTGGGAGGAAGAACTTCCTGTTAGGCTTGATTTAGCTTTGTCAGTCCCCTGGGTCTAGCAAGGGTTCAGCCGACTGGGTCAGGAGATTTCCCTAATACTACAGCCATGTATTTCTCACTTTCTTGTGATGTCATTGTCCTATTGGCCTTTGTTGGTCCACATTAACAATGCTCACTCTCTGTGTTTGTTTGGAGTTCAGACTTCAAAAAGAATAATCCTTTAAGTATATTTGAAAGTTCTAACCATTTCATGCTTTATAAGGCACCATATTTTCAGGGAATGCTGCTATTCTATAAACATAATTTATACAAACATCTTTTCCCTGCCTGCTTTGAATTTTACATAGTTGTGGGAATTTTTTAGACTTCTGTTTTAGTAAAAATAAAAAAAATAATTTCTAGATTAGTTATTACCAAGAAATTAATCCATCATGATTTAAGAACACTCTGCTTTTCTTTCCTGGGTTCCATTTTTAAAGTCCTTTCCATTTTGCCCAGTGGAATTTCTTGCTCCCACCCCCAAACTCCTCTCCAAAACTCACACACCACCAGTGGAAATGGGACAACTGGTATTTTGGAATTTTCACTGTGTAGATAGATCCACTCACGATGTTTACTTAAGTTGGAAAGTGTTTTTATCCTCTCTTAGATGGTTTCCAAAAGATACTTCTGCCCAGAAGCTTTGAGTCGGTTTAATCTGCCATACGAACTCATCCACATTAATGACACTTCTCAGCTGTGACTCAGAGCTTCGTGTGGATTTGTACAAGCAGCCCCCTGTCAGCTGTGGGTTGAAGGGAGTGATTGGTTGTCAAACAGAGTGCTGGATGGCTTGGTTTTATTCTGCATTTTTATTTTTCTCACACGGTGTTTCATTATAATGAGTGCCCAGTTCCATGACTGTAATCAGAAGAATGAGGTGAAGTGAAATTTCCCCTGAAGTAGTTCTTACCCTTAGTTACATTCTTTGTTTCATTTTTCTTTTTCAGGAATACTTTATTCTGCAGAGAAGTTTTAGTTTCACACAAGATAGATTAGAAAGCGTAGAGAGATCCCATGTAACCCCAAACCCCACATGCACCACCTCTGGCCCCGTCAGCATGGCCCACTGCAGTGGTAGATTTGTGACAATTGATGGGCCTCCTTTGGCAGGAGTCATCACCTGAAGTCCTCAGTTCACCTGACCTTACCAAGGGTACAGTGACCTCGGGGTAAGACTGTCTGGTTTTGGACAAGTATATAATGACAGGGGTCCGCCATACAGCATCTCAGAGTGGTTTCACTGCCCTAATTATCCTCTCTTCTATGCTTGTCCACCCCTCCTCTCCCTCACTTCTGGCGACCACTAAGCTTTCCCCATCTCCACCGTTTTACCTTTCCCACCACACTGCACACTTCTGCCACGTGTGACAGCCTCTGAATGACTTCTTCCCTCCAGCAATGTGTGTGCAAGGTTCCTCCAGGTCCCTCCGTGGCTTCATTGCTCTCAACCATTTCCTATTTAGGAAAAATAAAAAACAACAACAACAAAACAGTACAGCTCACTGCCAGCATTCATTTAATTTTCAGAAGGTAGAATAATATTTTGCCAATGGAAATACCACTACCAAAATCAGAATGCTACAAATAGAACGATAACTTTTGTTTCCAAAGACTTGACATACTACATCAATGTGAAAATAATAGCGGTGAGATGGTTCATGGCAAACTTAGAAGGGAGGTTAGGGCCTTAATCTGGGAGTTATGTTGGGGTGAACGCTGCTGCTGTGGCAGCACCAAGGAAAGTATCCTGGGGGCCAATGGAAGCGAGCTATGGAGCAGCACCCTACACTGTTCCATCGGCACATCGTGGCTTATTTATCTGCTCACATACTGAAGTGTGTCTGTGTCATTACTAAATTTTGGCAATTAAGAGTAAAATTCACATAAAAAATTTGCATGTAGGTTTTGTGCAGATTTGTTTTCAATTCACTGGGGTAAAATCAAAGAGCAGACACTATGAATCTTCAAGGGGTGTTTACCTGCATAAGAAACTGCCAACTGGGCTGGGGATTTAGCTCAGTGGTGTAAGCACCTGCCTGACAAGCACAAGGTAGTGAGTTCGATCCCCGGTACCAAAAGAAAGAAAGAAAGAAAGAAAGAAAGAAAGAAAGAAAGAAAGAAAGAAAGAAAGAAAGAAAGAAAGAAAGAAAGAAAAAAGGAAAGAAAAGAAAAGAAAGAAAAGAAAAGAAAAGAAAAGAAAAAAGAAACTGCCAAACTGCTTTCTCACGTGGCTGTGCCACTTTGCATTTCCATGAGCAAAGAATGAGCTGCGGTCACCCCACACCCTCACCAGCGCTGAGAAAGGCAGGTCATTATTCTGGACTCTGGTCGTTTCACTAGAGGCGGAGTGGTGTCTCACTGTTGCTTTAATTGCAATTAACTAATGGCACGGCACTAACCATCTGTCACATACTCAGTTTCCATCTACTTATGTCCTCTGATGAGGTGACTGTTCAAGGGTTTTCCAATTTTTAAACTGAATTATACATTTTCTGTGTTCTGTGTTTGTTCTGGATGACAGTCCTTTATCACATGTCTTTTGCAAATATTTTCTAGAAGCCTGTAGTTTCTCTTGTCATTCTCTTGACATTGGCTTTTATAAAGCAAAATTTTTAATTTTAATGATGTGAAGCTCATCAATTATTTATTTTACAGATAATGCCTTTGGCGCTGTATCTAAGATGTTATTATCATACCCAAGGTCACCCAGATTTTCTCGTATTATTTTCTAGAAGTACTACACATGTGTATGTTACATATAGGGCTGTGCTCCATGTTGAGCTAGTTTCTGGGAGGCTACAACATCTGCATGTGGGTCTTTTTATTTTTCATGTAGCTGTATAGTGGTTTCAGCACCATTCATTGAAAATAGCACTTTCTCTCTAAGGGGCTGGATCCCTTTTCAAGCGCTATGTGCCTCCATGTGGAACTATTCAAAGTTCTCTTCTCCATTCCACTGATCTAAGGTTTTATTCCCTGTGACCCCACCCTCCAGCATTCAGAGGTCTTGAAAACCTTCTGTGTCCATACTGTGACTTTGTGCTTCTTGAGTATTGAGTTGTCTGTTCCTGATCTTTTACCTCTATATGAGTATTAAAATTATTTTGTTAATATTCAAAAAATGACTTTCTAGAACTTTAGGATTATGTTGAACCTATAGGTCATATTGGGGAAAACCAATATCTTGCCAATATTGAGACTTATATCCATGAATGTGGAAAATCTCTTCATTTATGTAATTTTTTATATTTTTCTCCAGAGTGTTACAGATTTCCTTGTATAGGTCATACATATGGTACATATTACAGAATATATCCCTGAGTGGAGTCATTTTGGTGCTAATGTAAATGGTAACACATATTTAACTCAAAATTTTTTGGCGATACATAGGAAGGTGATTCACTTTTGTACACCAAATTTTTATCCTGCCACCTCACTTTTTAGTCCAGAAGCTTTTTTTTATTTTCCTTTATGAATAAAGACAGTTTTACTTCTTTCTTGGCAGTCAGTGTATCTTGTGCTTCCTTTTCTTTTTGCATTGCCTTACTAAGACTTCCACAGTGACTCTGGACAGCAGTAGTGAATGGGGGACACCCTCGCCTTCTGGGGATTTTTCAGGACAACTTCAGTTTCTTGCTGTTCACATGATCTTAGCTATAGGTTGTTTGTAGATTTTATATGTCAAGTAGGGGAAAGGCCCTCTATTCCTAGTTTGCCGAGGGTTCTTAAGGTGAGTGCATGATGAATTCTATGTAATACTTTGTCTAAATTTATTGATCTGGTCATGTGATTGATGTTCTTTATCCTGTTGGTGTTATGGATTGCAAATTTTTAACATTGAACTAGCCCTGAGCCCCTGAGACTAATTCCTCTTGGTCTGGCACATAGTCCTTTTCATGTATGACTGGGTTCTATTTCCTTGTATTTTGGTGAAGATTTCTGCATATAGTAATGAGAGACAGATCTGCAATTATTTTTTACTATGTCTTTGCTTTGGCTTTATAGAAGTTAAGAATTCCTTGTGATAATGCCTTCTGGAAAAGTGTAGAAAATATCCAATTTCTCTCTTAAAATTTGTTGTAGGGCAAAAATTTGTTGTAGTAGCACAGCACTTGCCTGGCAAGTGTGAGGTCACAAGTTTGATTCCCAGTACACATACACACACACACACACACACACCAAAAATAGTAACAAAAAAGCCTTGTAATGCATCTGGAAACCTGTCTTGGCTTGGAGCTTTCCATTTGAAAGGTTATTTTTTATTTGTTTCAATTTCATTAATATATGTAACATTCAGATTTTCTCTTTCTTCTTGCATGGGTTTTGATGTTTTGTAAATTATAGGTCACTAGTGCATTTAATCTAGGTTATCAAATAAGTGGGCATGTAATTGTTCATAGTATTCCTTCATTATCACTTTAACATCTCCTGGGATCCTGGTTATATCTCCTCTTTCATTTCTAATATTAATCATCATTACCATCTCTTTTTTCCTTAATTACCCTGGCTAGAGACTATCAATTTTATTGATATTAAAAAGAACAAGTCTTTTTATTTAATTGATGATCTCTGCTGATTTCCTATTGCAATTTCTTTGATCTCTGCTCCTGTTTTTATAATTTCTTTCATTCTGCCTAATTTGGATTTGATTTGGTCTTCCTTTTCAAGTTTTTATGGTCAAATCCTAGATAATTAATGCTAGGATTTTCTTCTTTTCTAATATAGGATGAGCATCCTTAATATGAAAACTCTGAAATGTGAAATGTTTCAACATCTAAAACTTTTTGAGCACAAACCTGATGCCATAAGTAAAAAGTTCTATACCTGACCTATGTGACAAGTCAGAGTCAAAGCTCAGATGCGTAACACATGGTCCCCCTAGCCTCCCAAGGACAAAGACCACTCTAGCAGCACACAGCTACAGTGTGCCCTTCCCATGCTCACCTTGGTTCCCCACACAGGCAACCCCACGAGGGCAAAACAGATGGCACCCAGGCCAGCTGGGAGCAGCAGTGCGAGACGTTCCACCAATGCCCCACTATGTGAACGCCTGCATGCACTGCTCACTGCTGCAAGGTGAAGACTTCCCAGGACTTTGTGTATCAGAGTTCTCTGTAGACATGGAGAAGTGGATATTGATGGTGTTTCTAACACTGGTAATGAGGATCCAGTTATTCATGCCTTGACTGATGCTGAAAAGTCGAAGTGAAGCAAGGTGGGTGTGATAATCATGATGACGATGATGAGATGAAACAAAGGAGTCTACAGCCTGCATGGTGAGATGTGTGATGTGCACATTGAAGCAGGAGAGCAGAGAGCATTGATAACAGGAGGTCATAACCATGTGTGCACCCTAAGACAAAAATGGCTTTAAGGAGAAGGCAGCCTGGCAGGAAACATGAGAGGTCATCGCCATGTCTCCTCATCCCTAGAGATGCTGCTCTTTCTTTGTGATATGTCAACTGGAACAGATTGAGGAAAGCCAAACATTAGTGGAGCACAGTTCTGGCTGTCTGCAGGTGACTGACAGGTCATTTGCAATCCGAGGAGGGAGGGCCCACCCCCGATGTGGGTGGCACCAATCAACAAGCCTGTAGCCTGGCTAGGATAAGGAGGATGAAGGAAGTCTGCCTCTTGTTTCTTTGGAGGGGCTCCAGTCTTCATGGCCACCTTTGGACCTTCACCTCCAGTTCCTTCAGGCTCCAAGCATAGACTCAAAGCAGACTCTGCACTGAGCTTCAGGCCTTTGCCCTCCTCCCTCCCGGGGCTCTCCAGTGCTGGCACAGGCAGCCCTGCTGCATCCCTCCACCTGGTTCACGGGTGGTCATGGAAGCTCACCCTGTAAATATTTTATATTAAGTCTGTTCCTCCAGTGAACGCCAACCCATCTGATGACACTTCCCCATCCTGCATTGCTGCTGATGTTCCTTAATAAGAAATCAAACACCTTTTACTCAAGCGTAGCATCCCAGGGCAAGGCTGACTGCAGCTGTTGGTTGGACTGCTCAGCAGTCCTACGGGCTTTCTGGAGAAGCCGCTGGACTACTTGGTTTTCCTACTGTATTAATCATCTTTTTTATGGCTAATGATTTGTGCAGGAATAAATGCAAAACAATGATGGTGCATTGATAGCACACAATTTCAGAGTCAAGAGTGACAGTGACACCAGACAACCACCAATTGTCCCCATGGGGACAGAGTTGGTGACATCTGTGCTTTGATGATTCACTGTACATGAACTTCGCTTCATGGGAAGAATCATTTAAAGTTTCGCATAAAATTACCTTGAGGGTCCCTGTACAAGATGTGCATGAAACACATGGACTTGGGTCTCCTTGCAAAGACAGCAAAGTATGCTACAAAAATATTCTAAAACTTCTGTCCTAAGGACTTTGGATATGAGAGTCTCAGCCTGTATATGTTCAATACTCTGAATTTTCCTCAATGAATTGCTTTGGATGCATCCAGTTTTGATAGGTTTCATTTCAGCTGCAGGTAGTTCAAAATAAGTTTAAATGATTCACTATATTTCTTCTTTGATCTATGTGTTACAAAGAAGTTAATTTTTAATATTCAAGTGTTTGGGTTTTTCAGCCATGTTTTCATTATAGAATTATATCATAATTCCATTGTGATCTGAGCACAGATGTTGTATGATTTCTGTTCTTTTAAATATGTTAAGGTGTGTTTATGACATAGAATGTGGCCTAACCTGGTGGATATTCTATGTAAACTTTAAATGAATGTGTAATGATTGTTGGATGAAGCATTTGATAGATTTCAATATCTGATTGATTGATTGACTGATTGATTGACTGATTGTCCTATTGAGTTCAATTATGTCCTGACTGATCTTCTGACTGCTGGATTTTTCTATTTCTAGTAGAGGGATTTGGAATTCTCTAATCATAATAGCGATTTATCCATTTCCCCTGGTGTTCTATCCATTTTTGCAACACATGGGTGTTACTAAGCTACCTAACATACATTTGTGGTGAGCTTTGCTGTGTCACCCAGGATACTTGATCCCTTTAAATCTGCCTCATGCCCATCCTTATTCCTGATAATTTTCTTTGCTTTGAAATTTCACCAAGTACAGAGTTAAATTTCGCTTTTGGTTAATGTTGTCATGATGTATCTTTCTCCGCCCTTAGTGTATATCTTTATATTTAAAGTAGATTTCTTTAGACAATCCACAGGTGAGTGCTATTTCCTCCATCTGCTCTGATAATCTTTTAAGTAGTGCAATGATGACATTGCACTCTAAAGCTGGATTAATATTTATCACATTTGCTATCCTTCTTATTCATTTGCCTTGTTCCTACTTGCTTTTCCTTTCATTCTTTTTCTGACTTGTGGTTTAATGGAGAATTTTATAAAATTCTGTTTTGTCTCTTTTGCTATCATTTATATTTATCAATTATAATTGCTAAATTGATACATAAATACCTAATCAACTATAGTTCCTCTTACTTTTATAGTGTTTACCCTAGAGTTGGAATATTCACTTACAACTAATCCAAGTCCACTTTCCAATGACATTGTAAAACTGTGTAAGTAACACACATATCTTGTAATAAAAATATACTTCTTAAACCTTCCTATCTTGCTATCATGGTTGTCACTCATTTCACTTAGATGAAAACACACATTTGAGTACATTAGTGCTGCTATTATTCTGAACACAATGTTATCTGTTGGACTGATAATGAGAAAAGTCAAACTGTTATTTTACCTTCATTTACTCCCTCATGATTTCTTGCCCTTTTCTTATGCAAATTTGAAGTCCTGACCCATGTTATTTACCTTCTCTGTAAAGAACTGTTTAACATTTCTTATAAAACAGTTCTATTGGCAATAAATTCCTTCAATTTTGTTTATTTTAGAAAGTTTTATTTCTCATTCAGTTTCAAAACAACTTTTCAAGTCCAGAATGACACATTGATGGGATTTTCTCTGAACACTTCAAATGTTTCCCACCACTCTCTCCTTGCTTTCATGATTTCCAAGAAGTTGGATGCACTTCTGATTCCTTGTTTCTCTATGTAACTTCTCTCCCCAACACATACACACAACCTGGGTTTCTTTCGAGAACTTTATATTTGATTTTCTGTAGCTTGGAAATGATATCCTTGGAGTTTCTCTTTCCCTGCTTGATTATCTATGAGTTCTCTGGATTTGTGGATTTATGCATGACATTAATTTGAGAATATCTTATTCATTGCTGCTTTAAATATTGACTTTTCTTTTAACTTTCTCTTTTTCTAGAATTCCACTTTTTCCACCTTTTACTGTTGCTCTAGAGATCTTGGATTTTCTATTGTCCTGTTTCCCTCTTTGCTTTTCCAGTTTGGAAGTTGCCATTTCATAATCTCTAATTCAAAAATTCTTTCTTGAGCTGTGTCCCATATGTCAATGAACCCACGAAGGGTGTTTTATTCTCTGTTATAGTCTTTGATCCCTAGAATTTATTTTTGACTCTGAATTTCCATATCAGTGCTTACAGTATCCATCTGTTCTTACGTTTTGCCCACTTTGTCTCACTAAATGGGTTAACACATAAGAGAAATATTCTGTGTATACAATGTTCTCTTTTGTTATGTCATTTGAGAATTTGAGTAAGGGATGGAAAAAATAAAAGTCCTCATTTGTATATGATTAAACTGAGTTTTTAAAAGACATTCTGAGAGTCAATGTCAAGGTGATACAGAGTCCTAATTAAGTGTATCAAAAAGCAATTATTTACCACCTGTTATTTTTAGAGCACTGTGAAGACAAGCTAAACAGAACCGATTGTGCCAAACAAAGTATAACTGAAAAAACAGGTTAAGAATAATATATAAATTGCTACCAAAAATCTCCATTTTAAATGTTGCTACTTAAAAATATAAATAGTCTAGAAAGGAATATACAAATCTGAGATTAAGCAATAATTACTTTGCAGCAAAAAATCTCCATGACTGGAGTTTCCTATGCAGGAATTCACTCCTGCATCTAGTGAGTGGTGCTGGGGATGGCATCCAGGCAGGGCTTTGGATGCGCCAGATAAGAACTTTGCACCCTGGCCACCATCCATCCTTGTTTACACCTCATGCCAAAATTACACCAAGAGCTACCCTGTGTCACCCTAAGTATCAGCCACAATAGAAAAAGAGAATCTTTAAAGATGTTTAATTTTTTAAAATGTTAAAATCAAGATTTTTGTGCAAATATGAAATGAACACAAGTCAAAGAATGTATCTGACTTCCTATTAATGAGGGAACCAGTCTGATGCTAGGCCAGCTCCAAGAGCACGGGAGAAGCAGGTCGTGTAGGCCTTACACTGAGAACTGTGAGGAGGAAAGAGCCAAGACACAGGCAGGTGTCTCACTGTGCCCCGAACAATAGTCTTTGGCATTGCTTGTTTCACAAGGAAGAAATTATTTGCATCTCTACCAAACAAAAGTGTACAAGTTCCCCTCAGTCCCAAGCCGAGATGCAAAAGGACGCAGCTGTAGAGCACCCAGCCCAGCACTCCAGGGAGACATTCAGAGCGCTTGCCTAGTTTTGCTAAGTTTTAGGCCATGTTTCTCTCAGCCTTAACACATCTCCATCTATTAACTCTCCCCCACCACACGTGACTCATGAGATCTATGTACAGTCTATGGTCCGCCAGGGTTTCATCTAATCTTAGCCTCCAGGTTTGAGAAAGGGATAAACTGTATAGAATCAGGAAATTGTAGACACTCTTAATTTCTTATTTTCTATATTTTTAAGACAAAGTTTTCAGATAGAGATAAAGATAAGGTTTCTGGGTCCAGATTTAAGGAACCTGGAAGCTGATTCCTCTATTAGAGCAGGGACCGAGAACCTCAGGGGCCGTGCGGGGTGACCCCAGGGCAGACACCACACTGCAGTGCACAGCCAGAGGCAGGGCCTCTATCTGCTGAGGCTAAAACCTCCACCAGGTCCAGGACTGGGGCAGGACAAACTTCAGGGGGCCCAGACTTTTGTATCCTTTACCTCTGGGAGGTAGGCCTGTGTCTCACAGTAGGTATTAGGGAAGCATTCACTCCTGCTTCAAGCAAGAATGACAAATAGAAACAGGAACCTTTCTGAGATATACAGGTACTTTCTGGTCTTACAAGTTCCTTCCAGGAGAAGCAAGCTACCAATGCCTTTCTATCAGCGTGCTATCAGAGCTCACCTAGGGGAAAAAGAAACCCTAACCCAGCCCTCTCTCACCACCCTATCCTATCCTGGTGGATCACTCCTTAAACTCGGTCCTGAAACACGGGCTCATACCATGATGAGCCCAGTCATAAACCCTGACCTGCTGTATTCCCCATGCCTTACCAGCATAGCACCAAAGGCCAACTACGTCCACTCTTTCACCAGGTACTGTATATCATGTCCAGCTACCAAGGAAAAGTCACACAGCATGCTCAAGGCAAAGAACACGGTTTGAAAGCACAGGCCAAGTGTCCGAGCCAGATGGGCAGGGATAATGAAATTAGCAGGCAGGAAATTTAAAATAAAGACTATTAACAAGCTAAGTGTTCTGTGGACAAAGCAGACAGCATTCAAGCATACATGGCAGTGCAAGAAGAGAGACAGAAATCCAAAGAGGAATGCAAAAAGAAGAGCTCAAGTTTAAAAACACTAACAAAAGTGAAGAACCCCTTTGATTGTCTCTTTGCTAGATTGCATGGGGCTGAGGAAAGAACCTCTGAGCTTGCAGATGTATCAACAAAAACCTCTGAAATGGAAAAACAGAAGAAAGAAGGAAAATACAGAACAGGAAATCCAAGGGCTATGTGAGAGATTATAGAAAGTACATGGAAATGCCAGAGGCAGAAGGAAGTGAGGGAGGGAGGGAAGAAGGCAGAAAGAAAGAAGGAAGGAAGGAAAGAAAGAAAGAAAGAAAGAAAGAAAGAAAGAAAGAAAGAAAGAAAGAAAGAAAGAAAGAAAAGAGGAGAAGAGAGGAGAGAGGAGAAGGGAAAGAGAGAGAATGAAAGAAATGTCTAAAACAATAACTCCTGAGAGATTCCTCCAAGTTAATGTCAGACACAAAATGACAGAAGCAGGAAGCTCAGAAAATACTAAGGACAATTTTAAAAATACCCCTGGAGACATCATTTTCAAATTACAGAAAGATAAAAAAAGTCCCAAGGAGCAGCTAGTGAGGGAAGACACCTTGCCCATAGAGGAACAAGAATAAGAATTGCATCCATCTTCTTAGAAACCAAGCAAGAAGAAGAGAAATGAAATATTCTATATTTAAAGTTACAAAAAGAGAAAAACCCTTCAAACTAGCATAGCATTCTGTGTCCTGTAAAACTGTCCTTCAAAAGTGAAGGAGAAATAAAAAAAAAGAGGTCATTTACTGCTTGCTACTAGACCTGCCTTGATGCCAGGAGAATATATAGATTTGAAGCATAGATCCTCATAGTGGAAAAAGTACACTGGAGAAAAACAAATGAGGATGCAATAACTCCTGCTTTCTCTGCTTAATTACTCCAACAAATACCTAAGGCTGAAAGTACCAGTGTGAAGAGTGAGTCTGATGAAGTCTGCTCGGGTGTGGATGCCATGTGTGTAGACTTACGTGTGCCTGTAATGTAGCTGATGGCAGCAGTGGCACCTGGGAGGGGAGGAGCATTGGGAAGACAGTGTCACCACCTACGACGGGACACTGTGCCATCTCAGTGGGAAGCTGCCTGGCTGTACAAGTATATTACTGTCTCCATGGTAACCATTAGGAAAGGTTTTAAAATTACGACTGATGTATAAGAATGGAGAGACAACAGAGACATGCAACATTTATGATTACAAACACGAAAGTTAGGAAAATAGTGGAAACCAAATAATTTGGACAACATGTAAATAGAAAACTGCAATAAATGTGATATGCAAATAGTTCATCCTTCTAAAGCACCACTTTTAACATTATAATCCAAAGGTACTAACTAAAATAGAAATTATCAGAGCAGATCAAAAACCAAGAAATTTAGTCTTCAAGAAAGTCACTTTAAATATAAAGACCCATATAGATTACAAGTAAACAGATGAAAAAAATGTATATATATATATATATATATATATATATATATATATATATATATAATTCCAACACTAACCAAAACTAAAAGCAGAGATATTGATGTCATTTTTAGGCAATAGACTTTAAAGCAAGGAATGTCATGAAGTAAAAAGACAGGCAATACACTGGGAAATAGGGTCAGTCCTCCAAGATGACATAGGATTTAGCATAAGGTTCTCAACTAGAGCATCCTGGTACATGAGATGCTGCTTACTGGACCTGGAAGAGGATGCAGCTTCACTCCTCCACTAGAATTTGAGAGCTGCACAGCCTTCTGTCAGAAAGGAACAGGTCCAGCATGCAAACATCAGTAAGCACACAGCTGGATACAACACTGCCCACCCAGTGTGTATACAATCCACGTCCGTAGACCTCAGCTAGCAGCAACTGAATACATGTTCTTCTCAGGCTCATGGAATGCTTGAGAGTGACCACATTAAGGGCCACGAAATGCTCCTTAACAAATGAGAAGAACACAAAAAATAAAATATCTACTTTCAGACAAACACTCAGTAACAGAAGGATAGATGGACCATCCCCAGATACATGGAGATTAAATAACACATGTCCGAGAAAGCAATCTCAAGAAAAATCTTACAATATGTTGAAACTGAAAACATTTTGGAAGTCAGTGTGATGGTTTCTT
>PVJX010030563.1:0-21927 GCA_004027295.1 Dolichotis patagonum
TGAGAAGACCTGGGTCTTCTGAAGTGCGGTAGAGGCTTGGCGTGTGTCTGCTTGGGGCATTTGAGCGGATGTTTTCCCCCATGGTTATCAGGGATGTAGTTTGTCCCGTGCTGTAAAACATTTTTTAAAAGGCAAGGGGTAAGTTTCTGTGCTTCCCACCATTACTGGGATCTTGGCCCGGATGTGAATGCTGCCCTGGGTTGTGGCTGGGCCCCTGCTGATGGGTAGGGGTGGCTTTGCGCTTCCAGGTCAGCAGATCCGGAAACTGATCAAAGATGGGCTGATCATCCGAAAGCCTGTGACTGTCCATTCCCGGGCGCGATGCCGGAAGAACACCTTGGCTCGCCGCAAGGGCAGGCATATGGGCATCGGTAAGCACCACGGTCCCCATCCCGAAGTCCCTTTAATAATTTGCAGTGTTTGAAGTCATTGTAAAACAAAGTCATCTACTTAAAATGAAAGCGGGTAGCCAGGTGTGGTACCTCTAACCCTGGCACTTGGGAGGATGAGGCAGGAGGGTTGCCCTGAGTTCAAGGCCAGACAGAACTACATAGTAAGACCACAGCCCGTTGTTAGCCTGGGTCGTGGCTAGTTCCTAGTTCCCTGTCCCCACAGGTAAGCGGAAGGGTACAGCCAATGCCCGGATGCCTGAGAAGGTGACCTGGATGCGGAGGATGCGGATCCTGCGCCGGCTGCTCCGGAGATACCGGGAGTCAAAGAAGATCGACCGCCACATGTGAGTCACCAGCCTGCTGCCACGTGCAGGGGTGGCCTCAGGAGGGGCTCTGAGAAAGTCACGGCTCCAGCATCTCCGTCCCCCGTAGGCCATTAGTGGGGGGAGGAGGGCCTGAGAATGGACTTGTCTGCTAGGCAGAGCCTCCTGCTAAAAAGCTGGGGGGCTGCTTTGGGAGGGGTGGGTGGGGTGTGCAGGCCAGGCGGGCCAGGCCTCCCTGCTGAGCGCCCTCCTGCACCGCAGGTACCACAGCCTGTACCTGAAGGTGAAGGGGAACGTGTTCAAGAACAAGCGGATCCTCATGGAGCACATCCACAAGCTGAAGGCCGACAAGGCCCGCAAGAAGCTGCTGGCGTAAGTCTCCCCACCTCTGCGCCCCAGGTCCTGGGGGCTCCCGCGCACCCTCCCTGGGCACAGGACTTCAGGGCCTCTGTCCTCCCACTGCAACCCCTCTGTGCTCTTCCTCGCAGTGACCAGGCCGAGGCTCGCAGGTCGAAGACCAAGGAAGCTCGCAGGCGCCGTGAGGAGCGCCTGCAGGCCAAGAAGGAGGAGATCATCAAGACCCTGTCCAAGGAGGAGGAGACCAAGAAGTAGCGCCTGCGTGCGAGGCAGGCTGGTCCTGAATAAAGAGCTCTTGTCCAGTTCCCAGGGGCCGCAGGCCCTGCTCTGTCCTTCCTGTACTGCCGCGCCGCCACATCCCTCTGGGAGCCTTCGGTGGGGTGCGGCACCAAGTTAGGGCACCGGGAGGAATGGCTTCTGCCTGCACCTCCAGAATGCCATCCTTCAAGCCTGCCTTTCCTGCTCACAGGGAGCACATAGGAAGTGGTCCCAGGGTTGGGGCCAGCAGCCTGTTATGACATGAGTTGGGGGATTGTGTTTTATTTATATTGCCCAGACTAGGTTTTTGCTGCAATTTTGTTTTGTGGGGGGGTATTTCTTTAATTTTTATTTTTTATGTATTGTGATTTTGGTACAAGACATTAAACTGTGGGGCTTTACACTGAGTTAAATCCAGCCGTTTTATATTTTTGAGAGTTGTTAAATGACCCAAGCTGGATTGAAATTTGAGATTCTTCAGTGTCACACAGGGCTGGGGTTACACGTGTGTACCGCCTTAGCTGCCTGGCTTGCCTTTTTGTTGTTTGTTTTTTGTATCAGGGATCAAACTCAAGACTTGCCAGGCAGGTGCTTATACCACTGAGCTAATGTTTGGGTTTTGTTTCCTTATTTTTGAGGCAGTGTCTCACTGTATAGCCCAACCTGGCTTCAAACTCACAGCGACCCTCCTGCCTCAGCCTCCTGAGTGCTAGGATTGCAGCTGTGGACTGCCACTTCTGGTTTACAGAGAGAACTGTGCCTCTGGGTTGCATAAAAGTGTAAGTGGAAATGAAGGCAGCAAGGTTTTTTAGGTAAGATTTTACTGTGTGCCCCAGGATCAGAGCCTCTGTGCCTATGCTTAACAAATGTTAGGTGGGGCTCCTTTTCCCACCTGACTGGTAATGATCTTAGGGAAGGATCTGGGCTAAGGACGGTCTGGCACTTGCCACTGAATGTCTTGGGACTTCACACCGAAGTCCTTTCTGCAGCTCAGCTGTGCGGACAGAAGGAGTCACGGGTTCTCAGAGTGAGCTGAGGCTGGTGGGGGTCGGGCAGCTGCCCACACTGGGGCACAGCTTGGGGAAAGGGCCGCATTCTTTTGGGGCCCACCTGAAACTGGTCCCCTCCTGTTTCCCCCTCTCCAGCCACCAGGGGGCAGCGCCCTACTGGGTCAGGAGACCTGGGGTCTCCTTGCCCACCCTAGACCCCATGTGCGTGCCACCCCGGCTTCTGCGCTCACAGCATGGGAGCCGGGCCGGGAGGTGGCGCTGTTCCCTCGCAGGGCGCAGCTCTGGCTGGCTGCGCCGCCCTGGCCTTTCAGTTGGGTGCGTGGCTCCTTGCGGTCCGGGAGGAGGGAAGGAGCTGGCCAACGCGCTTCCTCCCGGAGCCCTGGAGCATTGTCGCTTGGCACCTCCCAGGGAGGCCACTGCTTTCTAAAAGCCTGGAAGGCCCGTCAGAAATGCGCCTACCCCGCTTCCCGGAAAGCCAGAGCAGAAGCACCCCGCGGTCCCCAGGCATGGGGTGCATCCCCGTGATCCCCAAACACAAAAAACCATGGGAAAGGAATCCTTAAACAAAATCCAATCAAAAGGCGTGTCCTGAGCTGGACAAGGTAGTGCAGCCGTGATCCCACCACTCCAGGACGCTGAAGCAGGAAGAACCCAACGTTGAGCTCAGCTTGGGCAGGATAGTAAGAAAGACCTTATCTCAAAATTCAAAAAGTAGGAGCCAAAGATTTAGCTTAGTGGGGTAAGCGCCTGCCTGGCAAGCCCGAGGTCGTGAATTTGATTCCTGGTAACAAAAACAAAAAACTCAAAGTGCTGCGCAGCAGGCTGAGGCAGGAAGTTCACTGCTAGTCAAGGCCCACCTGCACTATATGTAGTTCAGGACCAGGCTACACTGCCCTACACTCATGCTCTCAAAAAAAAGATGTGCCGGGCTGGAGTTTAGCTCAGTGGTGTAAGTGCCTGGCAAACTTAAGGTCGTGAGCTCAATCCCCAGCACCAAAGGAAAAAAGAAAAAAGGTGTCCTCGGGATGTCTACAAAAGGGCTCAACACCCGTTACAGGCATGAGCCCTCACTCCCAGCATTTTGTTTTTAAAGGGCAAGGTCGCTGTGTGGTTCAGGCTGGCGGTGAACTCACTCCAGCCCAAGATGGTATCCATGCCCTGGCCTTCAGGCCGCCTTGTCTCAGCCCCCCCCTCTACCCCCCCATCTCCCCAGGTGACCTTTGCCCCCGCAGCGCACACAGGGCCCAGTGGTGGCTGCCCCGCCCGTTCGCGGGTTCCCGGCTGCCCTCTGTCCCAGGCGGGTGGCGTCGCTGGTGCAGACTCCAAGAGTGGGCGCAGAGGGCGGGACACAGCTGTCCCCAGCCCCGGGGCTACTGTTGGTGGCTCAGCCACCCGGAAAAGCTGCTGCGCTCGGCAGTGTGGCAGAGCGCCCTGGGAAGGGGGTGCCGCAGCTGCCTGGCTGGCGGCCACACTGGGGTGCAGAAACGCCTGCCTCCGAGTAGGGGCCCCCACTCCTGGAGCCCCGCCCCGCCCCCCCAGGGTATTCCCAGTCTTCACTTTGGGACTCGGGGGCTGCAGGGCGAGAAGAGCTAAACTGGGAGAAAAGGCACGGTTCCCTAATTCTTTTTTCAGTACTGGGGATTAAACCCAGATCCTTGCATTTTTTTTATTAGACAGTCTCCTTAAACTGTCCAGTTTGGGTTCAAACGAGGTTTTCCTGCCTCAGCTTCCCAGAGAGCTGAGATGACAAGCACAGATAACTCTTCTGGGCTAGGACAAACATTATTTCAGGGACTGCCTTGATCACTGATTTACTGGTAGACCCTGCACAAGTCATTAGCTTGCTCCGGACCTCAGTTTCCCCATGTATGAACAGAGTGGAATTGGGCTGCAGAGTCTGCACGACCCCGGATAAGCCCCCTACCATCTCAGTGCCTGAGGGTCCACATCCGGGTGAAAGAGACCAACCCGCTGTCCTCCCACAGCGCTGGGGGATTCAGCTGCACTAGGTTCCAGACCGCCCGGCCCACCCCCAGCTCAGGGGGCGGAGCCAGGGCCACCCGGACGGACGAGGCTCCGCCCACCCCTCTGCGGCCCCGCCCCCGAAACGCGCCTATAAATAGCCCAGCCGCAGTGGTGCTGCTCAGCCAGCAGGCACGGGTCACCTGCTGAGTCCGCAAGTGTGCGCGCTGACGGTGTCTGTGTCTCGGGCTTGGGGGCTGCGGGAGCTAGGCTGCTCGCAGGTAGATGGCGAGATCTCCGGGTCCGAGGCAAGCGGGGCTCAGCGGGCACCTCTGGGTGGGCGAGTGCCGTCCAGAGGGTCGGAGGTGTGTGCTTGCCCCCTGTGCCCCGAAGAGTGACCACAGCCCTCCAGCGTCTCCCCTCGCCCCTGCCACTCCGGGCCCAGCCCCACGAAGTGCCAGCCCCAGCCCTATCTCCCGCGTCAGCAGCTGTTCCAGCCACGATCAAGCAGACAGCTGGGACAAAACACGTTTAATGAGGGCCCCGGGCTCCGCAGGGCCGGGCAGGGCCGCCATGCAGCCTGGAGTACAGTGGGCAGCGGCCGCCCCGGGGGTGTGGCTGGGGGTCCTGACGGCAGCAGACAGGGCAGTGTGGCTCGAGCCCCCTCTGCAGGGGCAAAGACGGCGAGGTGGACCCATGTGCCTCTCACTGTGGAGGGTGCGACTGTGCCCGGGAAGGAGTGGCATGGGCTGGCATGACCAAGGGCACAAGAGGAGGTGCTGGGCTTGGGGGAGGAAGCTGGAGCTAGAAAATGCAGCTTGCAAGGGAGAGGTCCTTGGGACGTGCCCCCGGCGTCCTACTCCCTTCTTTCCTGGGGCCCAAGGAAAATTCATCCTTGGTTGTCCCTTCCCGCTCTTCCTCTGTGCTGTGTCCAGGACAAAGGGGAAGATGGCCAGAAAAGGACTCCGGGCACATCAGCCCCCTGTCCCGCAGAGCTGGGGAGAGGGGTGGGAGTGGAGGAGTCCCCTGTTGTCAGGGCAACCTGAAGGTGACACTGAGGGGGGGTTGGACAAGCCTGGGGCAGGGTCTGGTTTCCAGCTGGCTTTCTGTTTCCAGACTGCTCTGCAGTGACCCCTACTTGAGGGGATGGTCTCAATGGGTCACATATGCCGGGACCTCAGCCCTCCCCTACTCTGTAGGCCCTAGTTTCAAGTAACGGGAGAGAATCCCGCAGAACTTTCCTGAGAAGTGAAGGGGTGACAGAGGCATGAAGACCATAAGTGGACCCAGGGCCCTGCCATTGGTACTGGATCCCCTCCCAGCCGGGTCAGAGGGCTGAGGGGTGCAGGAGCTCCCCAGAGCGCTGCTTGCAAGGGGGCAGGTGCACACAGGCCCAGGCAAGGCTCTGAAGGCAAGGGTTCACAGGCATGCAGAGGCCATGTAGGCAGATGGGGAGTCTGGGAATCCCAGGGGTCCCCCCCCAGGGCAGGACTCAGTGCAGTGGCCAGATTCGGGGTACCCAGGCACTGTGGAGGACCTACCTGCAGCTCCCCACTTCCTCCCAGTCCAAGGGGATAAACCCAGGAGGGCACCCCGCCTAAGAAATGAAACCTTCCCAGAGCTGAGGGTCCTGGGATGGGGCAGAGGAAACAGGGTGCCAGGATACCCGCACCCTTCCCGGCCAGAGGCAAGTGCCAGCCAGGGGTGGGGGCATCTCCATTCTCCTGGTGCCGTCAGATCTCGCTCAGGGTGTCAGCAGGCACCAGGCCCCGCTTCCTGCCACTACTGACACGGAGAAAGCCACCTCCATCTCCACTTCTGCCCACACCGACGCAGATCTGAAGGAGACAGTGAGGCAGCGCTGAGCCGTGACACGGAGGCCTGCTGACACCCCAGGGGCCTGGCCAGCGATGAGGGGAGCAGGGCCAGGACGAAGCAGCACCAGGGCTGACCTTAGAGGTCCCCGGTCTAGCACCCTGCCCCACTCTCCCCTCCTGTGTTTTGTTTTTTGAGACAGGGTCTAGCTGTGTAGTCCAAGCTGGCCTCCTGGTGAGCCTCCTACTTCAGTCTCCAGAGTGCTGGGTACCACCTGACCTGGCTCCCATTCCCAGTCCACAGAGGGAGAAAGAAGGGGAAGGGGCTCTCCCAGGGAACCCCAAGCCAGGTCGAGTTGGACGTTCAGACTTGAGGCTAAAGGTTCCGGACCCATTGCTCTCCCACTGCCCCCAGCAGCCCCAGCCTCCAGGAACAGGAGCTCTGGCTGCGGAGCCCTGTAGGCCCCGACGGCCCTGCCCTCTGGTGCCTGGTCCTGGGCCCAGCTCACCTGGTTCTCCTTGAGGCTCAGGTAGCCCTGCTCCTTGTTCCCGGGGAAGGGCCGGCAGCAGCGCCACACACTCTCTCCTGGCCTCACCCGCTGCACGAAGTTGGCCGGAAAGAAGCCCACACGGTCACCGATCTTGCCCTGGGGAAGATGCTGGCAGTGAGATCCTGGGCCACTCCCCGGGCCACGCTGGCTTTCTGGGGACCAGCAGGCCGGAGTCCTGGGCTCCCAGCTGCATGTGGGCTCAGGGCTTGGGGAGGCCGGCAGGGAGCAGAGGTACAAAGCCACAGCGAGGGGCAGATCCCTGGAGATCCGTGGGGCCCAGAGAGAAGGTGGGGATAGCACCTGGCAGGCCCCACCCCACCCCCGAGTCACCTTCCACCAGTCCTCGTTGGAGTCATCCACCAGCATGATCCGGTCTCCAGGCCTGGGGAAGGATGGGGAAGTGCAGGGAGCACCTCAGGACCCTGCCTAGCCTCTGGGGGCCCCTGGAGGACAGCACACTGTCCATGGGGAAGAGACAGACCTCGCACCCTCGCACTCAGAGCCCACCCGGCAGCAGCCTGGAGTGCGGGCATTTCCCCAGGGCACCCAACCCTGTGTGCCTGGGTCAGCGGGGTGCAGTGCCCGGAGCCCGGCAGCTGCCCGGTGAGGCTGGACCACAGGGAGGACTTACTGCAGGGCCAGGTCGTCGTTCTCCTGGGGCAGAAACTTGTAGAGTGCGACGTAGGAGTACATGGGCCCCAACTCCTTCCGGAGGGGCGCCTTGGGGGGCTGGGGAGAAGTGCAGGAGGGGCCTGGGTGCACAACGCCCTCAGCGCCCCACCGTGGGCCTGCTCAGGGCACCTTCTTGGGGACCATGAAGTGCCAGACCCCCCCTTGGGGTGTCAGGAATGGGTGACGGGAAGCGGATCAGTGGCAGGAGAAGTGCCCAGGGCTCCTGTGCCTCCCTCCCTGACACTTCCCATCCCCAGGCACCCCAGACAGGTCTGGGGAGACATGAGATCAGCGACAAGCACAGGGCACCCCCCAGCCCGCTGGGTCTCACCTGCTGTGCAGGGCTCCTCTCCTCCGCCCCTGACTCTTCAGTCTCGGCCAGGGCTGTGAATACTGGGGTCACAGGACGAGGACGAGGACGAGGGCCAGGGCATGAGGGACCGCGCAGCCACCACTGCCGCACCCGATTCCGCCCCGTGCTCCCCCCACCGCTCACCGCTGTCGCTGGGCCCCTCCTCGGAGCTGCGGATGCTGCCCTCTCCGTCCTCAGTCAGCTCCTCCCGCTCGCTCTGGGGACAAGGCAGGCATGACTCAGCCCCGGCACCCCGGCGCCCACGGGCCTCCCCCGGGGTGCCTGCATACCAGGCTCCGCGTGGGGGAGTCAGAGGTGCTGCTGAAGCTGGAGCGGTTCATCAGCGCCAGGGAGGTGCCGTAGCGCAGGGCCTCGTACACCGGGTCCACCTTCCCGCTGGGCCCTGCTGGACACCCGGAGCTGCAGCCTGGCAGGGCCCCGTCACCCCACCCCCGCCTTCCTGTGCCTGTGGCCACTTTGCGTCCTCCCGTGGTGCCCAGGCAGAGACCTGGACTCCTCCTTGCCATCCTGCCACCCACAGCCCCTGCAGCCCCTCACCCAAGCTCCTGGCTTCCAGGGGACCCACCTGTACCACTTCCCCTCCACCACTGCCGGCCTGGTCCAGGCTACCAAACTGGGCAACCTGCGGCCTCCCAGCCGGGCTCCTGGAGCCCCCGATCCAGCCGCTCCAAAGCATGCAGCTGCCACAAGCTTTCTCTTAGAATGAGACTGTCTCAGCCAAGCCTGGGGTTGGTAATTTGAGCTTGGCCTGGACAATTCAGTGAGGCAGTCACAAAATAAAAACCCGAAAAGGCTCTGGATTCACTCTCCAGTGCTGTGACCAGTCAGTGGAAGAATCCGTCCCTGCCCTGCTCCGGGGACACTCACCGGTGGGTGGGGACTCTCTGCTCAGGGCACAGGCTGGTGGCGGCTCGTGCACCAGAAGCGGGGAGCTGAAGTTGCGGCGGAAGGAGGTGGACTGTGTCAGAGGAAGCAGAGGCGGGGAGGTCAGGGCCAGGATGGCCCGGGGGACCCGGCTGTGGCTTGCCCTGCTCACCGTCTTGCCAGGGCACTGCTGGCGGGAGATCTCCTCTGAGCACCAGAGGTGGACGCTGGCCTTACAGCTCTTACAGCGCAGGCCCTGCTTGGAGTTTCCTGGAAGATTTGGGGTTCAGCCAGGGGCTTGGTCAGGAGCAGGCACAGCCGCGCACACGCCGGAGACAGGGAGCATGGGCTGGGCACCTCCACCCGCACATCTGGGTGAGTGGCACGCAAGCCTGCGGCTGGGAGAGCACAGGGCCACCCCCGAGACACGCGGCCTCTTCCTTTTGTCTCTGTAGCGCAGGACGGACCCCAGGGCCTCACACGGGCTGGGCAGCACCCAGGAGGAGGGATGCAGCTGGCACAGGACAGCACCAGGTGCCAGCTCCCCACTGCCCGCCGTCCCCCGCCCTAGGGCCCGGCGCCTACCCACGATGAGCTGGTGGCACAGCTGGCACGAGCTGGCGCGCTTGAAGATGTGCTCCTGGAAGCTGTGCAGCCTGGCAGGCTTGGGCGGTCCGGGGGGACACAGCGCTGGGCACGGGGAGGGCGCCAGGGTGGATGTGGGCGGCGGGGAGGGCGGGGGCAGCGGGGTCGGGGGCGTGAGCAGCACCTCGGCGGGACACTTGAGCTCGGCGCCCGGGCGCAGGGTGAAGTTCTCCACGCTCTTGCTCCTCAGGATGGTCTTGAGGGACAGGGAGCGTCTGAACCGCTGCAGCTGGGGAGGAGGGGCCATGGGTGGGGTCTGGGGGAGCGGCGGCCTGGGACGGCGGGCTACAGGACTGAAAGCCAGCCATGGCGGTGCCTGCCCAGAATCCCAGCACTCACTCACTCGGGAGGCTGAGACAGGAGGATCACCCCACCCTGGGTCTGGGCCTCCCTGCCAGCCGTGCCTCCCACTGTGGTCACATTCCAGCGTGCTGGGACTTTAGGCATCTGTCCAGGGAGCGCTGACACATTTTTCCCCTTTGCTATATTCGGCAAACACCCCTGTATCCTTCCAAGCCCTGGCCAAAGCCCCTCTGCCTTGGAGGCTAGCTCCCCCTCAGGAATTCCCTCAAGTGGACCTCGCCCCACCCTGGTGCCTGCTGCCCTGGTGCCAGTCCTGACCTGCCAGGCCCCCACTCAGATTACTGCTGTCACTGTTTCTCACTCCCTTGAAAAACTGATTTTTTTTCCTTAGTGGGACTCAAACTCAGGACCTTGCACTTGCCAGGCAGGCACTTATGCCACTGAGCTAAATCCCCAGCCTGGAAAACTGATTTTTTTGATGACAAGGTCTTGCTAAGTTGCCCTGGCTGATCTTGAATTTGAGATGCTCCTGCCTCAGCCTCCTGAGTAGCAGGGATTATAGATGTATGCCCTAAGGGCCAGCACTGTGGTCCAGGTGCCCACAGAGGGTACCAACCCACCATAGGGGTTGGCAGATAGATGGAGTCCTCTCCCCACTGCTCCCTCGAGCACACTTGAGTCCCAGGGCCTTGAAAGTGCCTCCCCTGCCCACTCCTGCCTGCCAGCACAGAAAGGGCACAGGTCTGGCTCCAGGCAATGGGCCTTGGCCAAGGCTCCTGGCTGGTGCCCAGGCAGCCCATGTGCCATGGCCGCCTGCCAAGGGGATGCCACGATGCCAAGGGGATGGAAGTGGTGGCCCTCAGCCTCCTGCTGGTGGTAGGCAGCAGGCAGCAGGACGGAGTAGTGTCAGGAGCCACTGGAGCTGGAAATTGACCACACCTGCTGGGGCAGCCAGCCAGGTTCAAGAACGAAGACTGCCCAGGGTGAGCCACAGAAACAAGTGACTCCAGTCCCCCAAACATCAGGCCCTTAGGTGGCCATACATGCAGATTACCAGGCAATGGGGTGTCCTATGACAGTAAGTTGCTAAGTGTATAAATAAACGCCCCTGCAATGAGGCGGCATTTCCTTTCCTCCTGTCCGGAGAGAGAGGGCTCCACCTGACCCCAACTCTCATCCTTCTTTTCTCATCTTCTCATGGTCCTTCTCCCTGGGAACCTCAAGAGCTGTGCTGGTCACAGCAGAGAGGAAGCAGGGACAGCCGGGCACGGGGCAGCTGTGATGTGTCAGCTGGGAGGCCAGGCCTGGGGTGTCTCGCCCAGGGACCACCCACGCCTTGTAGACCCAGCCCCCTGGACGGCACTGCAGGCACCCGTGTGACTGTGAGAAGTAGGGCCCCAGCCCTGGATGCTGGTGGCCCTGGTGCAGAGGTGGAGGCCAGAGGGGCAGTTAAGTGGCAGTTGAATGTAGCTCTTGTCAGGCAGGACTCAGAGACCCCCTTGCCCCCTACTGGGGCTCCAGGCACAGATAAAACTAGGGAGATGTGCTGGGGTGGACAACGGTGAACCTCCTGGAACCTGAAGAAAAAAGGTGTTTTACTTTCCTGCCCTGAACCTTAGTTTCTCCATGTCCGAGAGGGAGGTGGCAAGACCAGATTCTGGGGGACACAAGGCTCTGGGGCCAAACCCAGCCGCTCACCGGAAACCTGCATCTAGAGGGGTATGTCACTGTCAGGCACTGCAGTTAAGCTAGCCTGCCTGCCTACCTACCTACTTGTCTCTCCCTGTCCTACCCCAAGGCAGGGTTATGGTGTGTAGCTGACTTTGAACTCACTAGATAGCCAGATTGGCCTCAAACTTACAGGGATCCTCCTGCCTCAGCCTCCGCAATGCTGCACCACCACCCCCAGCTTTGAGCTAGCATTTCATACCCAGCATCCTGGTAGTCCTGGCACCACCCTTGGAGGAGGTAATGATTTCTTTCCCACCCTTGGGGGAGAACCTGAAGCTTGTGGGGCCCCATCACTCACTCATGAGTCCTTGGCAGCTGAGGAGCAGCCCTGATCAAGTCTCTGGCTGCTGAAAGCCAGCGTGACCAGGAGCAACCTGGGACCCATCCTGCTCTCTGGTGTGCCAAGGGATCCTCTACTGGGCCAGGGGACTGGCCACCTAGAATGGCCCCACCCTACCACGCTGCCACGCCCTGTTTGCCTGCCTGTGGCTCACCTCCTGCTTCGGGAGGCACCGAGGCCTTGGGACGATCGTGCCCCTTCGGAAGCCACAGTTGCCAGAAGCTCGTCCTGACTTACAGCAAAACCTGCCTTGCTGTGACTTCTGCCCATGGACCCTGCTCCCCCTGCCTCCCGAGCCAGCACTGCTCCAGGGAGCCTCACAGGATGAGACCCCAGACCTCCCTACTCTCCAGGCTGTCCCCTTTCCTGGTACCCCTCTCCCTGGTCTCAGTGCCAACAGCCACCACTGCAGGGTACCAGGTGCCTCTGGAACGTGATGTGCCCTGGCAACAGGGCGGCTCAACTGTGCCAGCCAAGTCCTTGGCTCAGCTGTGGGTCCCAGGTCCCAGGAGGGTGGAGAAGTGGAAAGGGACAGTGTGCCACCTGGGGTGGCTGGCAGATGCCAAGGGATACAACTAGAGGGCAGGATGGAGCAGCTCTGCCAAATGGCTTGCTGCCTGTCCACTCCAGAGGGATCTGGCTTGGCCATCGGTCCTAACTGTGCCTCTGCCAGGTCAGGTGTGCCCCCTGAGACTCTGCACCTTCTCCTGCTCCCACCAGTGATCTTGGGGGACCCCTTTAGCATGGGGAGAGGTTGCTGGCACTCCCGCAACCTGGCCAGGCTGCATCACAGTCACTCCCGAGGATCCCCAGCTTGTCCCCAGATCGGTGCCCCTTGGAAGCCCTCCCTGACTCCTCCCCACCTGCCGCTCCCCAGAGGCCCCCCCTTCCTTGATGTCTCAGGGCAGCAGCTCCCAAACGGGTGCCTGGCAGTTGGTAATAAGTGACAGCACACACGGTGCAAGCTGACTCCGATGGCAGAGGTGCATGCCTGGGCCTTCCCAGGCATGGCCGAGTGCGATGCAGTGCAGCCCGTGTGCTGCTGGGGCACAGGGCCCCAGGGAGGAGCCAGAGCCCCAAGGAGGACTGAGGAGGGGGTGGGTGCAGAACTGAGCCCCAGCCTTTGGGACAGCGTGAGGCTGGACTTGGGCTGCCAAGCAATGCCCAAGGGGGCCCCAAGTGGACACGGAGCTCTGGAATGCTGGTTTTGCTGCCCGATGGGCCCCAGCATCCCTCCTTGGACCTGCCTCCCATGAGCTGGGTGGGCAGCGTGCCCGTGTCTCCCCAGCCCAAGTTTCTCTGGGCAGGAGGCGGTGACGTTAGAGGGTCCTGGGGCTGGGAAGAGGCAGGTGAGCTGCCCTCCCCACGTGGCTGAGCCAGCAGCCCGCTGAGTGCTGAGGTGGCACTGCCCAGGGCTCCTGCCTGCTGCCACCGCCTGGAGCAGCTGTGGGGGGAGGGGCTCAGAGCAGAGGGGCCTCAGTGCAGAAGCCCCAGGGTCCCTGAGTCCCTGGGAGGCAAGCAGGGGGCTGTGTCTGGCCAGGGTGAGCAGGGGGTGGCTGGAAGGTTGGGAGGCACTGGACTCAGGGTGTGGCTCTGACCTGGGACTGCCTGGCAGCAGTGTGGCAAATATCTTGGCAGTCACTCTCGTCCCCTTCCCCAGAGAGGGGCAAGGAGGCATGGTGGGCATCTCAGTCTGGCGGACAGAGGCCAGAGGCCCACTTTCAGGAGACTGGAGAAGGATACATAGGCATGGATTCTGCCAGGGTCCCCCAGTTCAGGGACAGTGGGCAGCTAGCTACCTGGGGTGCTTCAGCCAGACCCCACCAGAGCGTCAGTCACCTGCCTCCCAGTCACCTGCCTCCCGTCACTGCCTGGTGTCCTTGACATTGAATTAACCTCTTATGGAGGGTGGTAAGGCTGAGTTCGGGCTAAGGGGAAGCCCCCCTCCCATCCCCCACCCCGCCAAGGGGTCCCCAGGGCTCCTCTTCTTTGGGTTACAGGGAAGGAGGTCTTGGCCTGAAGTCTGGGGGCAGGCCTTTCTTTCTTGGGAGGCTTTGGCAGAACTTCTGGAAATGGGGGTTGAAGGGGGGTCTGGGACTCCCCCAACCCCTTCCTGCCGAGTCTGGGCCCCGCCTGCCTTCGCTGGGGGAATAATTTATTCATTGTGACTCCCGCAGGAGCAACCATCATACATAATTAGGGTAAATTATGACATTCATTAATTATGACTTCTCCTCTCGCTCTGCCCCACCCCCGCTCCCGCTGCTCCGGAGCCGCAGAGACACTCAGGTCCCTGCTTGCGACCGACGGCCCGCGCTGCCGCAGCCCCGGGCAGGCGGATGCTGAAGTTACGCACCGCACCCGCCGAGCCTCGCTTGGCTGGAGGGTTTGGGGACGCGAGACAGCGATGGGTCCCGGAGACCCAAGCACCCACAGATACACGCGCGCAGTGACACCCGGATGAGCCAGACAGGGGCAGCAACATTGGGCCGTGCGCCCCGCGCGCACATGCGCCCGGTCTACACTCGCGGCGCCGCCACGCACCGTCCACACCCGCGCCGGCGACCCGGCTGGTGGCAGCGCAACCCCGGGGCCTGCTGGCGCCCTGCTGGCGCCCCGCCAGTTCCCGCGACCCGCGAAACCCCCTCGTGGCCACGGGCGCCCGGGGATCCGGGCCTCGCGCCCCCCATTACCTTGGTCTCCTGGGGCGCGGACCCGGTGCCCGCGGGGCTGTGGACGGCCGCGTCCTCCGGCTCGTTCTCCTTCTCACTCATCTCGGTCATGGTCGGGGACACGGCGGGGGCCCCGACGGCAGGCGTTTCGGGGACTTCGCCGCCCCCTCGGGGATCGCTTCCCCGGGCGGCCAGGGGGACCCCGCCCGGACGCGGCAGCCCCTGTATCGGGGCGCTGGCGGGAAAAGTTGCGGGGCCCCAGGTGCGGGAACCGAGGGTCCGCAGAGGACGCGACCGGCGCGGGCCGGGGGAAGCGGGGACGCGGGCGCGAGCGAGCGAGCGGGGCGGCAGCCGAGCTGTCCGAGCGGAGCCCGCCGCGTCCTCTGCGCCCGCCCATCGCGCCCCTCCCGGCCCGGCCGGCGCCCGCCGCCCCTCCGCCCAGTCCCCGCCGCCCAATTTTGATTTAGGAGGTCGCCTGGCCCCGCCCCCCCCGCCGCCATGCAAATCAGCTTCCCCGCTATTGGCTGCCGCGGTGGCCAGGAGGGCGAGGGGGCGGGGACTTTGGGGCTCGACTGGAGGGGCGGGGCTGGCGAGGGGATGGCGAGAGAGGGGGTGGGTTGACGCGGAAAACCAAGGGGTGCTTGAAAGAGGACGGGGACCACCGTCGTGGTGTCTGGGGTGGGGTTGCAGAAAATGCATCGGGGTTGAGCTTGCAGCTGATAGCTGAGAGAGAGGGAGACCGAAGTTAGGACTCCGTGATAATGGAGACTGTGAGATATTAAACTTTGACATGGAAGGATGGGGGACCCGCGCACCCTATTCACCGGATGCCACTCCAAATACACACCCCCTGGCCTGTGGAGCCGGGGAAGAGACAACTCAAGGGACCAAAAGCCAGGTCGGAGCGGCCTTCCTCGAGGATGGGAAGCCGGACTGTGACCCGGGCTTGGTGTGGAGGCTTCAGCCGAGAAGGGCCCTGCTTTCCTACTTAAAAGTCCCCACCCTCTCGGGACAACCCCGCCGCCCTGGTCACGGCCACAAGTGGAGTTTGGCAGGGACAGGCCTCCTGGGGAGGAAGTGCACACTTTCCAAGGCGTCCTTGGTCCTTGCCTCCCCTAAATGAAGCCACTGCCTCTAAGGTCTGGTGCTTCCCTGGCACCCTTCCCCAAGGCCCTGCACTCCAGCCCCTCTCCTGCCCAAGGGAAGGGACCCCGTGGACACGTGGCGGCCAGAGACTCCGTCCCTGGGTGTGGGTGCAGAGGTTTCTGCTGGAAATCTGCTTCTCCCCCTGCTCTGGCTGGTAAGATGGGGGCGTCCCCAGGGCTCCGCTTTTCCAGGGCCTGGGATCTGTGTTAGGCTGTTGGGTACAGGAAGGGAGACTGACTTACCAGCCCTGAAGGAAGGAAGGCCAGGGCAGTCGGAGGGGTGGGGGCGAGGCCTGGTCCCCTCCCCCATCCCCCTGACTCCCAGCTGCCCAAGGCCCTCATGCCCAGCCTTCCTGGGAGCCCTTCTTTTGGCTCAGCCTGGCCTCCCTCCCTGGGCAGCTCCAGCATGCTGGGCTGCTCGGAGCATTTTGGGACCTGCTGGCAGGGCCTCCCCTCTGTCCCTGGCTGGGACCTCAGGACCTTCTGTGTTTGGAGACTTTCTTGGAGGGGACCTCTGCTCCCCTCTATACACAGAGTTGGAGCTTCAGGTCCTTAGAGTTCCCTCCCCAGCTCCCTACGTGTGCTGGGGCAGCTAAGGGCAGCTGTCAGAGCCTTGATTTCCTCACCTGCACCGTGGGGATCATGCCACCCTGCGCCATCCTGTCCTCACACCAGAGAGTGGGAGGTGGTAGCCTGGAGTGCCCAGCCCAAGCAGGCGAGCAAGGCCAGCTCCCTGATCTTCCGTCTTCTCTTCTGGGTGACTGGTGCCTTCCCACCACTTTTGCTGAAGTGGAAGACAAAAACATCTTCCCTCCTTGGCCATTGGGGGCCTGCTGGCCCTTGGGGGACCAAGGAGAAGCATTTCTCACTCATCTCAGCAAGAATTCACAGGGGGTACTAAGGAAAACAGGAAGGAAGGTGGTGGACACTAGGGACATCTGGCCTGGGGGCCATCAGAAGCCTCAGGACCTGTGACCTCTGGGCGTCCTTGCTGGCTGCAGCTCGTATGTGTCAGCTCGGGCTCCGGGAAGGAGTCTGAGTCATTGTCTCCCAGCTGAAGACGCCCACTGCAGTGGCTCAGAGCAGCTGGGCAGCATCTCCAGTGGAGGGGACCCTCTCCTGGCTCAGGCTGGGAGCGAGGAGGAGCAGGAGGCGGCGGCAGCAACCCAAAAGACTGCTGACCCCCAGGGACATGTGTCAAGGGCTCCCTCCCTCGTACCTGCAGAGCCAGGGAGGTAACAGTGGCCCCCAGGGCCAGTGACAGGGCCTCCAAGCTCTGGCCAGCAGGACAGTGGGGTGGTGGCCCAGGTAACTTCAAAGCTCACATGGCATAAAGTCTAAGACTAAGAGAGTCTGGTCCACATCCAGCTCTGTGACCCGGAGGAACTTCCCCTTTTCATTTCTTTGGATTTGTCTTGTTTCCTGAGACAGGGTCTCACTGTGTACCCCCGGGCTGGCTACAGATGGCCAGAGATCCTCTTGCCACAGGCTTCAGAGTATTGGGGTGATAGGCGGGCACCACCCCTGTGCTCTTTTTAGACTGGCAGGGTTGGCAGGGTTGGATTAGGTTAGGTAGAAATGAGAGTTTGTGAAGACACTGTGGAGGCCACGATGGTTTATCTCCGTGTTCTTGCCAGGATGAAGTGAGTAGTTCCATGTAAAGAGCCAGGCGGAGTGCAAAGTAACTGCTGTTCTGGTCGGGGTGCACGTGTGTGTGTGTGTGTGTGTGTGTGGTACTGAAGATTGAATGCTGGATAATCCACCACTGAGCTACATTCCTTGCTTTTTTAATTTTATTTTGAGACAGAGTCTCTCAATAAGTTGTCCAGGAAGGGTTCAAACTTTCAATCCTCCTGCCTCAGCCTCCTAAGTAGGTGGAATTACAGAGGTGTGCCACCCCCCCCCCATATGCTTGAGGGTTCTTAACCTAGTACTTTGTGCAAGAGGCTGAACCTCTTGCAGCTGGGGGAGATTTTGGAAGATAAATAGAACTCAAGCCCACACCTTTAATCCCAGCATTCAAGTTAGTGGCTGACTAGGCGCCTGTCTCAGAAGGGGAAACAATTTGTTTGAAGAGATGGGTATGGTGGTGCACACTTGTAATCCCAGCACTCAGGATGATGCTGAGGCAGGAGGATTGCCAGGAGTTTGACACCAGGCTGAGCTAAATATTGAGTTCAAGGCCAGCCTGGACTGCATAGTGAAAGCCTGTTTTAAGAAAAAAAATAACAGCAAAAAAGAAACACCAAAATCAAAAACCCAACCCAACAAAACAGCTGGGGATGTAGCTCAATGCAAAGGTCCCAGTGCTGAAAAAAAATTTTTTTTGGAGGAAAATAAACATTTCTTGGGTAGCAAGCAGAACGTGGACAGCAGGCGGTTCTTCCGTCCCCTGAGTGCGGTCTTTCCCTGGTCCTCTGAGCACCCGATTCACAAAGGCTGCAGAGCCCTGGGCTGGGTGACCCCACAGGCAGCCCTCCATGTGTGGGGTGTGATTCTCCCTCCTGCCACGCTTTCTTCAGCTCATGCCCTGTGCCGCTGCCTCGGGCTCCCCCAAGGACAAGGACAGCTCAGCTCGGAGGAACTGGCCCTACCCCGGGTCAGCTGGGTCTGCACTCCCAGTCTGCCCCACAGACCTTGCCTCACCCTGTGCCTCCATCTTCCTATCCCGAGGCCCGGGAGGCAGGCACTGGCCCAAGCAGCTCCGTCAGCAGCAGGCAGCGGTCATTATGAATTTATGGAAATCCAGCAGGCTCTTACACAAGCACCTGACACATTTCCCGGCCGTGCATCTGGGACAGCCAGGTCCCCAGGGCTGGAGGAGCGCCCCCCTCCGTGCTGTTGCCACCTGCCCCTGGCTCTGGGGACTCTGGTGGAGAGCCACCCTCCAGCTGCCTGGGGCACAGTCCAACCACCCTGGACGAGCTGCTCCTTGCCTCTGCGCCTCAGGCTTCCTGGAAAGGAACATCATGGACCCTGGCACGTGCCACCCCATGCTCCCCACTGTCCCCCACGTCCACTGCAAAGCTGGGGCTCCCTGTCCATGTGATGGGGTTGGGGACATTTCCTCCTCAATTCAAGAGTCCCTTCCTCTAGGAAGATTTCCCCTTGTTCTGTTGCTTTTCTCCTTGAGGCTGGGAACACAGCAGACAGGCTGATATCAGTCATGGGCCCAGCACCCTCCCACCTCACCCCTCCCCAGCCTGGCCTGGCCTCTGCTTCCTCCGTGGGTCCACTCCTCCTCCCCACCCACAAAGCATCTGTTGCCGAGGTAACAGCAAAGGCCCGGGTTAGGGACCAGTGAGGGAGAAGAATCAGTGGAGGGAGTGGCGGGTTATAAGTTTAGGGGGATGAGCCCCTGAGTCTTCTTCTGGGAGGATTTTTGGCTGGAGGAGCCTGGCGTGGGCAGAGGAGGGAGAGCCCTGCAGGCTGAAGGTATGGGAGAAGCTGAGCTTGGCTGCCAGCAGGAGGGAAGGTCCAGGTGGAGGAGACGGCTCCTGGTTATGGGGGCCCAGGCCCAGCCACGGTGGTCAGTGAGTCTGAAAACCACGGGGGAGGCAGGGCCCAGGCCAGGTCTTCGACGGGTGTGCATCTGGGTACCTGGCAATTAATGCCTGCATTCAAGGCCTTCTGCTAAATCCCAGTCCAGGGCCAGGAATATAGCTCAGTGGCACAGCGCCTGCCTGGGAAGCATGAGGTCCTGAGTTCAATTCCCAGTACCAAACAAAAAACTCAATCCACAAGGCACAGGAAACCAGGCAGAGGGGTGCACTGCTACAACCCCAGCTATTAAGGGGACTGAGGTAGGAACATCACCTTAAGTTCAATGCCAATCTGGGGTACACAGTGAGTTCAAGGCCAGCCTGGCCTTGTGTCAAAATTGACCAAAAAAAAAAAAAAAAAAAAATGGCAGGGAAGCTGGAGGCCACTGAGCTGACCTGGGGTGCACCTTGCACCAAGCAAAAGAGTCTGTGCCAGGGAGCCACACAGCAGAGGGTCCAGCCCAGACCAGAGCAGCATCCCCCAAGCACCTGGTAAGTAAGAGGGGGAACAGAGAGGGTGAGTGGGGGGGGTGGTGCTTGGGGGGGGCTGAAAGGGAGAAAAGTGAAGGCTTGGTCACCTGGGGCCAGGATACGGGGTTTCCCAGAGCCCCCACACTCACCTTCTGGCCTGGAGCTGAGTAGCCCAGAGGTGCCGTGGGGCGGGAAGGGCAGGAGGCCAGTGCCTCCCTTCTCCTTGGACAGAGTTTGAGGACCTGGCGCTCAGTGGTACAGCACCCAGCTCACATGCGGGACGCTCAGAGTTCCATCCTCAGGGGGCTGGGGAAGGGGACACAGACACGGCCGGGCAGGAACTGTTTACTACACATGCCTTGCACTTGGCTGCAAGAAAAGTCATGTGGAGGTGGGTGCAATGACCACGCCTATAATCCCAGCTACTTTGAACCTGAGGCAGGAGGACTGCAACTTTGAGATCAGCCTGGGCAATTTGGTGAGACTGTTGCAAAAATAAAAAGGGTTGGGGGAGGTGGCCCAGGCGTAGAGCACCCTTGGGTTCAGTCCCTAGCACTGGAAAACAAAGATTGTGTGTTGGTTTTTCTACTCCCACTCCTAAAATAATAATAAAATAAAATAAAATAAAATAAAATAAAATAAAATAAAAACATCAGTACTAACTGTACCACTGATGGCCTGGAAGGGAGGGGGCACAGGTGTTTAGATCTCGACCCTTGACACGGCTGTCATCACCAGGGAACCCAGGTCACACAGGGTGGCTGCCCTAGGTGCTGCAGGCAGCATAGGTGTCCTGAGTTTGGGTGCCACCTTTCACAGTGACCATCGCTCACATGGCAGCTCTCAGCCGATGGCCAGAAGCTGGCTGGGTGGTGTCATCACACTTCATTTCAGGGGCTGACCCGCAGGCTCGGCACTTCTTTGGGTTACTGAGTGAGTGAATGAACAGGGAAGAATTGCTTCTCCTTTCTGCCCTTTCTTCTTTGGGGTAGGGGTTGACCTCCCTCTGCAGCTCCTCAAGTTTGCCAGTTGCCCTACGGTGTGTGCGTGTGTGTGTGAGCGCGCACGCGCGCGTGCATGGGGATTGAACCCAGGGCCTTGGCTCTGAGCTACAGCTCACTCCCACCTCCTCCCCACTTTTTTTTATTTTAAAGAATAAAACCCAACAGGGGGCTGGGGCTTTAGCTCAGTGGCATAAGCACCTGCCTTGCAAGCATGCAGTAGTGAGTTCGATCCCCGGTACCAAAAATAAATAAAATAAAATAAAATAAAAATAAAACCCAACAATATGAAACAGAATAAAGCCAACCAAAACAATGAAAGTGGTACATAACTTCAAAACAGGACAATAGGTCATCAACAATGGCTACCACAATATATCTTGTTATCATCACAATAGTTGTCCATTTCTTCAAAATAGCAAAAGTGAATAAAACAAAACAATAAAACCAATCAAAAAAGAGCACTGGGCCGGGGATTTAGCTCAGTGGCTTAAGCGCCTGCCAGGCAAGCGTGAGGTCATGAGTTCGATCCCCGGTACCAAAAAAAAAAAAAAAAAAAAGCACTGAATAAAACAAAACAATAAACTGGAACAAAACAGTGGGAAGCCCAAGATATAGCTAAGTGGCACGGCACCTGCCTGGCAAGCACAAGGTCATGAGTTCAATTCCCGGTACAAACAAAACCAAACAAAAAATTAGTAATATTGGATTTCAAAAACAAGACAGAAGGAAATCCCTCATATTCCATATTGTCATCTTCCTAATAGATGCTTAGATTACCGGCCTTAGTCCTGCAAAGTCAATCAAACAATGCAAGCATTTAGTTGTTTTTGTACCTCGGTTGCTATCCATTCAGCCTGTCCTCAGAACCAGCCGCCAATTTGGCTTTTTTTTTTTCCTGTCTTTTTGAGACAGGGTCTCGCTATGCAGTTTAGGCTGGCCTTGAGTTCACTCTGTAGCCCAGGCTGGTCTCGAACTCGGACTGTCCTCCTGCCTCAGCCTCCCAAGAGCTGGGATTACAGGCTAACGCCACCACGCGCCAATACAACCCCCTTTTTGATTCTTGCTAAACCGCTCAATTGCAGAGACTGGGCTCGAAGTCCGTTGCCGCAGGCCACACAGGTGCGCTCAACCTCAGCGTGTCGCGAAAGACACGCTGTCACCTCAACACGAGGACGCGTCTCAGTCAAAACTGGTCAGACGAGGCGCAGTAGGAGACGTGGCCAAGCGTCCGGTCTCCAGCGCTAGTTGCCTTCCGCCGCCTCTGCCCTGCTGTTGGCGCGCAAGGGGCGGAGCCTCGGGCCGGGGGTGGGGCTTCAAGACAGGGGCGTGGCGCAGGCCACCCCGCCAGTCCTGGAAGTGCGCATGCTCAGCATCCTCAAGTGCCTGATGCGGGCTCAGCACCCACAGGCTGCGGAAAGTGTGCACGCTCCTTCCAGGGGCTGGGTGACTGTCCCTTGGGGCGAAAGCCAGGGCTGGGTGACTGTCCCTTGGGGCGAAA
>PVJX010030564.1:0-22182 GCA_004027295.1 Dolichotis patagonum
TTCTGAATTCTTCATTAAATTTTTCTCTCCATTTGTGTACCTCTATTCTTCTGTCTGTGTCTTCTTGAGAGGTACCCAGCCCTTCTTTTATTAATCTACTTATCTCTTGTTTAATTTGAATTAATATTTCAGTTTTGGTCCCGCTTACGAGGTCTTGAATATATCTCTTTATGTCCGCTAATGCTGTGTTTGATGTTGCGTTTTTGCTGCCCTTAGTCTCTTTTGTATTTACCTCTCCTGGATCAATGTTCTCAGGGTTGGGGGCTGGGAGTGTTTTCTTATTTCTCCCTTTCGTCATGTTTTTGGTTCCTTCCATACGAGTGTACAGTGTAATTTCCAGACCTTTTTCTTGTTGTTTAAGGCTCCTCTAGAGGGCGCAGGCTAGGAGCTTTAGCCCTCTTCAATAGGTTATCAGAGATTAGAGTTCACTCATGGGCAGTATACGCTACCTCTTCCCTTCTGGGCCAGTCAACCTTTGCAGGCCTTAACTGCATCAGTGTGCACTGATCTCAGGGAAGTAACTGGGTTCCCGACAGGGGCATGGCCTAATCCAAGCAGATTCCACCAATCTGCTCGGCGAGGGGAGTAACCAGCTGAAGCAACTTCCTTATGGAGTTAGGGCTGTCTTGCCCAAATCCAACCTGTCGTCCAGTCGGTTTCCCCTTTCCTGTGGGAGGGTCTTATTCCCATCACTCACCGCGTCCCCGAGAACTGCTGGGCTCCCCGACCTCTGACTTCAGTGCAGCTGCGGTGGGAATTCACTGTGCCTCTCGGTGGGTCACGTGCAGGGCTGGTCTGAGCGAGCTGCACGCAGGGCTGTTTAGCTCCGTGCTCCGACGGCTCAAGCCAGTTGTTTTGGCGCGGATCGCTTGTTCAGGTCGGGCAGGAATTCAGGCGGCTTGAGGAGGGCGCCGTGCTCGCTGATCTTATCTTCACTAATAGTAACCCCAGGACCTCATATTCAAGCGGTTTTTTGCGCTGTAGTTTCTTCGTGGGTTGTGAGAGTCCATCTCTCTCTGTTTGGGTCTCTCCAGGGTGTTTTATTCTGGCATTTGAGCTGTCTCTCTCAGAGAGGGTCTCTCTCCTGCTACCTACCAGACCGCCATCTTGTCTTCCTCCTATCATGTATATTTTACAAAGAAATAGAGACCTAAAAGACTTAAAGAAATTTGCCAAATAATAACAACGGCAGCACAAAATAATTTTAAAGTGCTAAACACATGCCTGACATATCATATGATAATTCTGCGTTACCTCTCCAGGGCCATGGTTTGATTTCAAAAAAATTAAAATAATGATTGGGATAGGAAGTCTGAGAAAGACACAGAAGTACATTTGACTTTAAATTTAGGAGCACCTATTAGGTAAATTTTCATTTACTTTCTGACATTATCCAAGAAAAACAAAACAAACTACTCCACTGAACTACATCTTTCAGCTCCCTCTAATGGCATTTGAGGTTTTGTAACAGTAATGCCACAGCTAAAACAGTTATAATTTCAAATATGGATCTTATGGGGGCTTGTTCCACTTGAACTGAGGCTCAAACAATTTGCTCCTTGGAAACACACTTGGAACTCTCCTGGGAAATGTTACCTTCTCTTTTCTCTATATAATATTGATATACCTGTCACCCTCAACCAGGGCCTATAATTAATCTCAATGTGCAGGTGCTCCTAACTGAGGCCAGAATGTGCTTCATTCCACGCAGTCTGTTTTAATTTTGATTAATTGCCATCAAGAGTAATAACTCCTCAGGGCAGATCATTAGAAAGCTACAGAATCGATTATGTTTAGCCTCAGCATATGTAAAACTGGTCACTACTACTGAAATGGCATCCATGCCCTTTATGTTATATGTATAAGGAAAACCCAAATTCATTCTAACCACTTTTCTGGACAAATCACAATAGAGATGGAAATGCTTTTTTTTTAAATAATGAAGTTAGCTTTCAAATCTGTCTCTTTTCCCTTTCTCAATAGTTTTTCCAAATTCTGTCATAGGAATCAGTGGCCATAGTTGATATTTGTAGATAATATCATTTGTAGAAATGATAGACTTTCTATATATACTAGGGAATGCAAAGTGATTGAAAACTATGGTGAATGCTTAAATTTGAATAAAAATTTTTACACTAAAATACACATTACCAAGAGAGACGGGATAAGTGTGTTTAAAACAGGGGGAGTACTTTCAGTGGGACTTAGTGGGAGTGTCTCTTTTAGTGTAATTACTTTCAAATTTAAATATTCATATTTTCCATTGACCAACCATTTATGTCAAATAAAAACATTACTGTGTGTCCTTATTTGCCTTGACACTATGTGACTTCTGGCTCTTCCTCAAAGTCTGAATGACCACGAAAGTTAAACGTTTTGAATCGATCGAGGACATTAAGACAGCCATGACAGAAAAACTAAAGACATGCACCAAAGAGGACTTCCAGAACTGTTCAGAAAGTGGCAAGAATGACGGAATAACTGTTAAAGAGAGGGGAGTTCTTAGGAGTGGAATTAATACAACATATAATTTACTGTAATTTTTTTTTAAATTAAACATTCATTGGAATACTTGATCACACGTCATATAACCCCTTGCGTATTTGCAATAATGAACTCAGGAGCCTCTGACGCAGAACACAGGACTCAAGCTCATCTGCTGTCCTTCCAAGCACTGAACAGCACTGCTTTGTTTCACTTTGAGGCCAGTGTAGCAGCCTCCTGCCTTTAGCTTCCTCATGGCTTGGGTAGCTCACACTGCAACCATGCTATCCTGGACACAAATATGTCAGCCGCTGTTTCAAATAAGGTGCTTCACCAGCCCTAGAACACCTTCCACAGAAGATGTGAATGCTTATCTATTATACGCAGGGAAAATATTTTTAATTCTCTTCCATGGCTGTATGAGTTAAGTCAAGAGATGTTGGAGTAATAAACAACCTCCAGTTCTCAGTGGTCTGTGGCAATAATGTTTTTCACTCATCCAGTCTGCCTTCCAAGGTGGAGGGCTCACTGGTGGGCATTTGATTGCAAAGTTATTTGTTTTCCTAGCAGCTTTATTGAGATCTTATTCACATACCACACAATTTACTCATTTAAAGTATACAATTCATTGGCTTTTAACATGGGGTTGTGCATTCATTACCACAATCTATTTTAGAACATTTTCATTACCTCAAAAAGATACCCCACATTTCTTTTTTTTTTCTAGCCTTGGGCAACCACTAAGCTCTGTTCTGTCTCCATAACTGTTGGTTATTGTTCTCATGTACCAAAATGGTTTTTAAAGTTGCTGTCTTAACAGCAATGGACAAGGGCATGGAGAGTTATACCAGGCATGGAAAAGATTTGCCCCAGAAATGTCACATGTCTTCATGTCATAGTGCATAGGCCAGAAGAATCTGTCATATGACCATGCCCAGTGCAGCGAGACAAGGAAATGTGGCTTCTATCTGGGAAGGGGGGAGGGCTGGAGGTGTTAGTGAACACCCATAAAGTCTGCCACAATGTCCCATCTATGCAAAATACAAACTCCTCAGCACATTTAATGAAGATCCCTTGCGACCAGTTTCCGGTTCTCTTTGTCTTCCCTCTTCCAGTTTCTTGTTCTATTCATATTCAACATATTCACACAGACCACACCCTCTCCTTCACTTGCATAGGGACCACCCTTCCTATGCCTGGGATGCTCCTAGACTCATCAAGGTACTGCATATTCTTACATAAGACTTATCTTAAAGCCCACTGCGCTGGGAGGAAGACTTGCTTGCTGCAACACTCTCATTTGGTGTCCCTTCTGTGTGTCCATTGCATCTTGGGTTCATTTTTATAAAACTGCTCTCATATTTTATGGTCATCAAAGGTCCATGTCTGCTATCAGACTGTGAGGTCACTGAGGAAATCTGAGGACAATGTCAAATTCTAGATAAATTACCTACATTTGGCAGATAATTGCAAAGAATTCCAAATCTATGTGTAGACCCTAAGCCCTTTGGTTAAGTTCTATTTCCTGGGTACATCAAAATAGTTATCCCTTGACAAGTGGTTATGGAGTTCTGAGCATTTCACATGCCCAACCCTATTTATTCCTTACAATCACTCTATGAAGTAGACAATTTTCTCCATTTTACAGACGAGGACATGGAAAACAGCATTTAAATACCACTCTTTACCATAGCACTATGTTGCTTCTCAGCACCATTATACTGCTGTACAAAGGATTCTACCTACAACGCAATGCCTGAGTGTTTATGAAATGACCCACAGAATGAATGCAAGTAATAATGGTACATTCCAGGAATAATGAAAGAAGTTAAATTGATTAGAAAAAAATAAAGAGGCAGAGTAATTGAATGGTTTGTAAATGCTGTGGACTTTCTCTGGTAGCTTTAAGGGTAAGGGCTGAAAAAGAGAGAAACTTCTACTGAATACAGATTTCACACGTGATGCTGAGTTCAGTGCTTCCTACACAGACCACATCATACAGCAGGGCCATATAAGTCTTTGGTGATAAGAATATGTTTACAATTACAGTTCAATGGGACTGGGACCTTCACTGGTGTGTGTACACATAGATATTTTTGTCTTGGTTTCAGGAGAGCAGGAAGGGAAGGCAGGGGAGAGAGAGGAAGGGAGGTCATGTGTGATAATCATGGGTCAGTAATCACAATAACTGATTCCTGGCTCTCACAGGTTGTCTGCCTCCGTCCTCCTATAATGGTCAATGATTCAGAGGTCAAATGCTAGGCATTTGTTTGGGGGTAGGCGACTGGCATAAAAAATTATCCTGCTTTGAGAAACTAGGGATTTACTTGAAGAGACAAATCAGAAACTTATGAGATTCTACTTTAGCCATTTTAATATTGTCTATACACAATATTACCCATACCAAGCAGGCTTGGATCTGAGAAAACACATTTGGCTTCATTTAACCTAAGGTTTCAAAGGCCCATCTGACTGTGTTCTGCAGATATGATTCAGGAGGTCCAACTTTAGGTGAACCTTTGTTTCTACTCTATGCATTGAGGTGGCTCAGATTTTCTGAGAGCCAGTGTATAACCCTATGGTCTTGAGGCTATGACGATGGATCTGTTTGGTGGCAGGGACAGATTTCTAGACCAACCTTAGGGATGAAGGGCAAGTGCCATTGGTCATCCAAGGATGTGTCTTAAATAGTCAAAGTACTTGCAACTCCATCTTTCAAATTGCTAATGATACTTATCCTGTCAGTTGTTTTTATTTTCTCTCTGTTTGTGGCACTAGAGATTGAACTCAGGACCTAGTTTGTGCATTCTAGGCAAGTGCTTCACTACTGAATTACATCTTCAGCACTTCTTGTCTTTACTTTGAGACAAAGTCTCAAATTTGCCATCCTTTTGCCTCAGCCTCCTAAGTAGCTGGAATCACAGGTGTATGCTACCACACCTGGTTTTCAGTTGTTTTTTATTGCTCTTACAGTTACGCAAATCACTGGCTCTATCTTGGTTTCTCAATATCGATGTATTTTGATTAAAGAGGATGATGGTAATGCTTAGAATCCAAAATGTCCCCCCTGAAAGCTCATTGTATTGAAGTGTTGATTACTGATGGGCTTTGGGAAATGAATGGCTCATGAAGCCTTTATCAAGTGGATTATACACTGATGAGATCATAATTTGATGGCTATATTAGTCAGCTTTTAATTGATACCTGATATCCACAGTCTAAAGAAGAAGGGTTTTTTTTTGACTCATGGTTTCAGAGGATACAGTCCATGGTTGCCTGGCTCCAAGGCAGGAACATCATGGCAAAGGGAAGTGGCAGAGCAAAGCTGCTTAGTTCATGGTGGGCAGGAAGCAGATAGGGAAACAGCTCCAGGGAGAAAAGGCCCAGGAACCAGATACAGTCCCCTAGATCTTATCCTGCAAGTGCTTCAGACATGGTTTACCTTTCCTCCTCTATGTTGACTTCCCTTGGTATTTTGCCACAGCAACACAAAGCTGGCCAATATAGTGACACAAAGAACAAATTAACATAAAACCTTTAAAGAAAAATATATGGAAATAACATTGGAAAAGTTTTTCTTACTTCATTTTTTTATAACCTAGAAGACACTGTCTTATGTAAAATGAAAAAAAAAGTCACTTAAAATATTTCCTTGGAGATTTTTTTAAACTCTCCTCACATTAGCCTGAATATCTTTTTAATAAGCTCTACAGAGCTCTTATTTTGAAATGCAGTCATTTTGTCTCACAGATTGTCTGAAAGGGACTCAATCAAGCCAGCTTTCCACCAAGTTACAGTAAAAGAGACTCTAATTATTCAGACTGCATCTCACCTTGTATTGTAATTCATTAAAATTCTTTTTTTAAACCCCCTTTTCTGTTGGATACATTTCAAAATTCTAAATCCTAGTTGATTCCTGTTTCAAGAAATGTAGATAGTTAATAGAGTACATTTGTATCTCATTTGTTTGTTAATTTGATTTTGTAATGATCTCTTTGTCCCTTCAGTTCTAACTCATGGCTGTGCCTATCTTACCAGACAAAATGCAAATTTTCCTAGAGACTGGTTTGTACAGTCCTGTAGCAAAAAAAAAAAAAAAAACCCAAAAAACAAAAAACAAAAACAAAAACAAAAAGAAAAGAAAAGAAAAGAAAAACAAAGAAAAAGAAAAGAAAAAATTGATCTTGCAAAAATGATTTGCATGTGAATGAAGGATTCCCACCACTCTCTGGACTTGCACCTGTATGCAAATCCAGGAAGGATGGGCCCAGAGGTGTGCTCTAGGGACAGGGAGTGGGAGTCCTTGTGGTGAAAAAAGGAGGTATTATATTAGGTGAGGAATGCAGTGCAAAGGCAGAACCTTGCAGCACCGTGCTCAAAACAGGATAGAGAGTGCAGCCTTGATTTTCAGCCTGTTGGAAGATCTGCACATGTGGTCAGACTTTAGATGTTGGCAGGTCAACTGCATATTGTCAGGGCAGTGGAATTTATGTCAGTAGTCTGGCCTTTGGCTTTCACAGATCTCTCTGGGCAGCCTGACTACGAGAGGTTATCAGGTCCTCTGCCTGCATGGTGGGGTTACTATTTAACTTGAATAAACTCTGCATGGAAATGTGTATCTTTCCTGCCCTGGCACCATATATTGTTACTGTTACTAGGCACCAGGGGACTTCTTGGGGTATTTGAGATGCATAGCCTTGGACTTGCCCACATGAAGTTTATCTTTGCTTGTTCTGGTGTTTATTATGTGGATAAGGTTATCCAGGAGATAGTTTGGCTTAGGCGGGAGGCCGATCCTCTTATTTCTTTTCATCCAAGAAAAAAAATCAGGTCTTTATATTGTAAACCAATATAATATCATTGGGAAGAGCAGACTCCAAGGGGAAAATATAAACAGTTGAGAATTATTGGAAAATGAGATAATGTGCTCTTTCTCACAACTTTTTGGAGAGAAATAGAGTATAATTTCCTTTAGAATTCTGTTTCATGTTTTAGGATGTGAATTGGAGAATCATTTAGGAACTATTGCTTGCCTAAATCAAAAGGGAAAATGAAGCTAGAAATAACTTCTAATACATATCCAATTACTTGAATATTATTTTACAGGCCTAAATAGAAAGAACCTGATTTTAAAATTAGAGATGATAGCTTAATATGTTAATCTTGCATAAAAATTAAATCAGATTGCTCATCATACACTGTATTTTTCTTAATGTAGTTTGTACTAAATAGGGATTTTAAAGAGTAGTTTGTTATTGCTAATGCAGTGATTATACTGACTCAGGGTTATACATGATAAGAAGATAAAAAAAATCTGAGCTGATTAGGAATTTTATCCAATTACACTGGTTCTTTAAAAAATACATTAGCTATAGGTTGGCTAGAGAGCAGAAGCATAACAGCTAAAAATGTTGCTGGAAATTAAAAAAATATTGTCCCCCTATTTCTCTTCTTTTGTTCTGTGGGACATGGTGTACCAAAGAATCTTATTGTTTTTTTATAATTTTATTTAAAGAGAAGAAAACCAAACCAAAACAAAACAGAATAAAGGGTAGCAACAATACAGTATTCCAAGGAAAAAAGGAAAAGAACAACAACAAAAAAACCTAAAAAAATTATTGCTTGACAAATTACATACTGACTTCTTGGAAATAGTTGTTCAATTTACAAAGTTAAAGCATGTAAAGTAGACATTCAAACAGTGAGACTGTCAACAGTTCTGCTCCACAATCTGACAAAAACAGCGATATGATCATCCATCTTACCCACTCAAATATACATGCAATTATATCAAAAGGGTAGAATTAAACACAACAAAACAGAACAAAGTGGATCATAAGAAAGCAATGTAAGAGACATAAATTTCAAAACTAGACAATCGGAGATATTCACTCTCTATCATATTGACTCTTGTTTTGGTCCAAATAGTTGTCCATATTGTCACATATAGGGAATTCACATGAAACAAGCTAGTATGGAATTGATCTGAGCAGGACGAGGAGGGCATTTCAAGTCTTCAAGACCAGACATTAGGGAAGCCAAGAATGGCTGTCATAGTGTCTCTCATTCTTCTCAAAACAGCTGTCCATACCTTAAGGTGTGTTGAACTTAAACAAGGCAAAGCAAGCTAAGATCACTTTGAACGAAAAGTGATAGTTTTGCTGGACTTCACATCATGACATTATGGAATCAGCACTGGGTATTGTAGTGTCTCTTTTTCTTAAATGTAGTTGTTCATTTCAACATGTGTTATATAGTTGGTTCTTGTAAACTGTTTATATTCTGCAAATTTTTATTAAATGATTTTAATCACCCTTCCTTTAAGTCATTTCTACAAGTCATTGCCTCTTTCAAATATATAATGACATTTATAATCTGGGCTTTGAATTCCTGAAAATCTTTAGAGTTACATAAAGGAGTCCTGGAATCTATATTAACATTAAGTATTATCAAGGACAGAATAAATCTTATATGTATTACTATTTTTCCTGTACAGGTAGCTATCAAATGATTAATAAATAGAAAACACATTGCTTGTTGGTTGGTGTTCCAAACCAACAAAAACTGAAACAAAACTATTGTTATTGTGTAAAAAATAAGGCTTTCATATTTGAGAAGCTTGAAAGTAGGAACAGGAGTGTTACTAATATAGGAAGTTTCCATTTCAACTAAAGTTCTTTGTGTGCCTTTGAATTCCACATGGCCTAAGAAGTTACTCAATTCTTTTTTTTTTTTTTTTTTTTTTTTTTGGTCTTTTTTGAGGAAAGGTTCCACTATACGGTTCAGGCTGGCCTTGAATTTACTTTGTAGCCCAAACTGGCCTTGAACTCGCTACAATCCTCCTGCCTCAGCCTCCTGAGTGCTAGGATTACAGGCATGCACCACTGCCCCTGGCTTGAAGTTACTCAATTCTAAGAATGAATCAAGCTCATATAACTTATAGGTAACAAACCTGTGGAGCTCAGAGGTAGAGAGCTTGACTAGCATGCACCAAGTCCTGTGTTCTGTCCTTAGTACCAGAAAAAAAAATGGTAGAGCACTAGGGGCTTATGAGGGGAAGAGAAAGAGTTCATTCACATGATGGAGTGCTAAGATGGAGTCTTTGCATTTTTTTCTCTCAAATTACCACGCTGTAGCTAAGCAGATGACAACTGCTTGCAGATTTCTATAAACTCACATTAACAGTGGTTTCGGCCAGCCACAATCCACTGAATCATGACTAAGGAGGACTCAATGCAATTTGCCAAATGCCGCCTCATTTTTCAAGCTGAGAGACACTTCTCCCACCTCAGGATTGCTGGAGGGCCAGGAAAACCTGAGCACGCATAGAAGAGGCCAGCTAGAAGCAGATGCCTGGAAAGTACCCAGGCAAAGTCTCAAAGAGCGGGTTCTGGTTTGTAAAGGCTCACGTGACTCAGAAGCAGGCCAACTCCATCCTGAGTGCCCCCCATCACTGTGGCAGAAGCAAAATTTACACCAACCTCGCAGATACAAGGACCATGGCGATGTCTCCTAGTCACAACTCCAGAGTTGTCAACAACCAGGAAAACATCTACTTCCACTTTGAGTAGGCAAACAAATCCATTCATTTTATACATGTCACAGAACTTTTTATTGTTTATAAATAATTACAGCTCTCTTTCATGTTTCAGCATTCTGGGTCTAAGGAGAGAAAGGCATTGGGTGTGTTAACCTTTGCATGCTACTAAGGAGCAGTTTATGACTGGCCAGGTGCAAATGCCATATCTAATCTCTCCCTGTGCCTGTCCTAGATGGAGCAGCTGCAGCAGTTGGAGGGAGTTATTCAGTATCAAGGAAATGTTTATGCCAGTACTGTCCTACATCAGGGTGGTAAGAGACATTTACAAATGTTTCCCACCTACCAAGAGGACAAGTCTTTCATACTGACATTCACACTGAGAATGCCACAATGGGAGTGAGGGTAATTGACTCCTTTGGAGATTGGATCAAAAGGGGAATCTGGACCCTTTATCAGCCTATTTCCTTTTTGGCACTGTGGCCACTACAGTTGCAAAAGCATTTTAGTGTTGTTTTGCTATTCCCTCTGGTTTTCTGGGACTCTGAACAGGACACTTATGTACTCAGAGCTAAAGTATCTGAAGAGCAAAATAATTTTCTTTAATCTTTCACTAATGTCCAAGGGTATTGAAAAGGTTAATGATAAAGGAAAATGAGATCTTGAAGAGAAAATATAATACAAAAGGAAGGCTTGTCTGACTTATTCAGTGTGGGGCAGTAGAATACAATATAAGGATGACCCAACTCTAGAATTTATAGATGCCTGAGTTGCAATAGGGCTCCTGAGCCCCAGTTTCCTTATCTGTAAAGATTTTTGCAAGACTGCTTTTAGTTTTACAAATTTATATTGAAGGCATCCATCCAGAATAAGGGAAGGCTGTGTGTGAACTATAAGGAATTAAGACACAATCCATATGATCTTTTATAGAGGGAAGGCTAACACAGATAAAACTGCCTGTTGATATGTCTATTTTTACAAAGTAAGATATTAATGCAAAAACAATTACCTGGAGAACGGTTATCATCACATACCAGGGTGTTCTATTATTATCTTTGCTCTGTTCAAGTTTCTTTTTTCCCCTCCAAATATTTGGAGGAGACTAAAAATGGTATCTAGAGCGTGTAGGAGGAATTGCACTTGGTAAAGGTACTAGAACTTTGGTGACACAGGTGACATTAAACAATTGTTTTTAACTTCATGACAAGGATCCAAGAGGTACTGCCAAAGGGCATTATGCATCATGCTACTTTCCTTTCTTCTCTAGGATCCTTAGAATCTGGTTTTCAATCTCAAAGTTCTGGCCTCTTTAACAGACTTACCTGGAAGCACATCCAGCAACTTCTGCTTTTACTACATTGGCCAGAACTGTATCACATGACTACTCCTAGCTGCAAGTGTTTCTGGGAGATAAAGTACTTTAGCTGTCTATTGCTACCCTGGAAGCCACAGTAAGGCTTTGTCAGTAAGAAAGAAGGTAAAAATGGATGTCAGGAATGCAATTAGCTGGGGCTGTATCAGGATTCTTGAGACTTGCAGATAGTATATGTTGGAGAGGACAATAAATATATTGTATGATAAATTCAGAACTCACAAAGACCGCAGGAGAACAGAATAATAAAATAAATCTAAACAGTAGAAATTCAAGGAAGTTAAATTATAGTCTTATCTCTCAGGATAAATATCAACTCTACACAGCAGGAATGGGGAAGATGTTTCTGAGTAACACCCATGAAAACATTCATTAATCTTAATTTACAACAAGACTCATATGAGCATTTGAAATGATACTTACATTTCCTTGAATGTGTACTGTTAGCTATCTCATTTAATTCTCTGAGAAATTTTCTGAAGTGAACGCATTATTATTATTATCCTCACTCTATTTCTGATCAAACTACATATTCTAAATAATTTGACCAAAAATCTACAGATAATAAAAGGGTAGGCTGAGGTTTGAACCTTATTATTCACCTCTGTGCTATAATATTTCCCAAGGAAAAGTGACCTTTGACTAAAAAAGCTTATTAAATCTTGGACTACATTAAAGTATCACAGTATCTCTGCCTAGAAATATGGTGGTCTCTGTCTTTTCCATAGGAATATATGCTTGCAACATTGCTTTTGGTTCTGGAAACCACACACAGACAGACAGGAACTGTGAGCACCCTCCTGTGTCTGTACCACCTTTGCCTCTGTCTCAGAGGACAGAGGATACTCAAGGTCAACTTCCTCACTTTGCTCTTGGCCTCATTTCCTGTCTTGTCTGAAATTCCATCAGTTGGCCCTCCTATCTCCCACATCTCCAACTTCTAATTGAATTCTTTGGTCACCTAAAGTATTCAGAAAGTTTCTATCCTAAATAAATAACACCATGAGGCCTCACTCATGGAAATGTGTACTTTGTAAACTATTTCTGCTGAGTCCTTGTTAATCACCCTTCTTAAAAGAATATTTAACATACACTGTCTTCACCTCTTTACCTGCTATCCACACTCTACTTAATTTCCAGTTTTAAATGTCCCTGGCCACTGCCAAATACCAGTCCTTCTTCAGTAGCATCTATATTTATAAGTCAAAGAAGTTTACAAAACTGAGTGCTTGTATCTTAAGGGCTGCTCATTTATCTGATGCACATCTGGAAAGCATTCATAAATCTGTTAAGAAGTCTAGTCTTCACAAATGTGTTCTTCTACTAAATCGATATAACTTTTAATTTACTATCAGTCTGTGAACCCAAACTCTGCATGGTTTTATTGGCTCTCTCCTGGTTTTCTCATTATAGTATTCTTAACACAAGGAGGCCAACTACTTCTGCTGTTTTATAGTCAGGCAATCATTTTTGAGGTTGTAACAATATTTAACTTATCATGGAAACACTGGTGTGTTGAGTGATAAAGTGAATGACAAGTGGCTGCTTCCATTTGGAATTATCAGAGGCATAAACTTTAGTGACAGGAAAGATCCAAGCGAAGGAAATTCAGCGTCAGCTTGTGTCTGCACTAGGATTGTTATCCTCCAACACCATGTCCTGGGTGACCAGGGTGACAACACTTGAATCACCCTGGCAAAACACTTTGGAAGTACAGTAGATAATCTCATGAACAGCTGGAAAACCTTGAATATCACTTGCAAATATAATTATGCTTCTAATCATCACCATCCAAAGTCTAGTAAAAGCACAGGTGGTGTTGGAAAGGTCTAATTCTTGCTAATTTTAATTCTTAGGCCAATTCTGTACGCCGTGATTATGCTATATACTTCAAGGATAACCTTAAAGATGGAAGTAAAACTCAATATCTTGTTAGGATGAAAATAATGATTTTTCTACCAGATACCTATCTTTTTGCAGTTTTTGGCACTGGACCACTGGCTAAGCATAATTAGAATAAGAAATTGTTGCAGAGAAGATGAAAGCAGAAAGGGAGAGTCCCAGCATTGTGAGGATGGAAGGTGCGTAAGAGTGGTACAAGTAGATCACTTTAAAGGAATATTTTCCTGAAATATTAAGGAGTATCCACTATTACATTAGCGCTTGTATTTTAAAGTAGCACTTTGATACTTTTAAAAGTGCATTCACATGAATCATGTATTTGTGTGTTTTACTTGCAAAATGTTCTCAGTCCTAGTTTGAAATTTATAAGCCTGCTATAGGGATGGGAACTGGTTTGCCCAATGTGTACTATTGCCTGACTCAAGGGTCTCTCTCTCCAGTGCTGCACACATACGCTTACTTAGTTTTATCTCTGGCTCTCCATTAGTTTCTATTCCTGAAATGAGGTAAGCAGGAAAGAGAGAAAAAGGAGGGACAGGGAGAAGGAAAGAGGAAGAGAGGGAGGTTGGGGGGCAGGGTAAAAAGTCAGGCAAGGAGAGAGAGAGAACCAGGAAAACCCAAGCAGATGTTACAAAGAGCCCTACATTAAACAAACAAAAAAATCCTATGCTACTGTGTATTTTTTCAAAGACAGAATGCATTTAATGATCAACTTTTAAAAGTTAATCACATTTATAGAATGTAGAGGAAAACAAGCTGCCTGGCTAGTTCTTTAACCCACACCTGAGCCTACACTCTAGTATATTTTATCAAATCAGATTAGGCTTAATGTTATACAGAACTAAGGAAAAAGAATAGCTTGAACATGTTCCACAGGTAAAAGAAATCATTTAGGGGATAAGTCTATTAAATATGTTTTCATGGATGGATCAAATAGCATGCAATTATTTTGCAATTACTTTTCAGCCCCTTGCTATGTAATTACTCATTTGTGCTTCACAAATTAGCACCTCCCAAATATATTAAAGAATTACATAGAGGGCCAGGGATTTAGCTTAGTGGTATAAGTGCCTTGTGAGTTTGAACCCCGGCACTAAAAATAAATAAATAAATAAATAAATAAACAACATGGAACATGGTGATTATCCTTAGAGTTACATAGTTTCTCAAAGGGTAACTGCCATTTAATTTGCTAAGTCTGAATTCATACTGTGACCTCATGGTGATCATGTACTACAGGTTGCCTTTCATTACAGTTGGGGCCTCAAAATATTGTACATAGCTCAACTATGGGAAAGTCCTTAGGACCAGGTACATACCTCAGTTGGTAAGCACTAGGTGTTTGCACACGCTTTTGGCTCATACAGGGCTTGCAATCGATACTGTTGAGTGTGTACATGTGTGTGCACATGCACACATAAACATGTAAGTTTCAGGCTGACGAAACCTACTCAGTCAACCCAGGACCATTCCACTTAAAAAGTTACCCACAGTTGTTAGATTTCTTAGATGGTCAAGTGATATATAAATATGTCAACTCTCTTCTAAAATCGCAAACAGCAAATGTAAAATCATTGTCACTAAATACAAAAAGTAGAAGTATAAAGTTTGGCAGGGACAACAGAAAAAGATACAGGAACTACTGACGGCCTTTAAACTTGGGAGAACCCTGGGTCTGACAGAAAGCCTGCCTTGAATGTGTCATTGTTCCTTGGTATTCATAAAGGACTGGTTCCAGGAATCCCTACAGGGGTCCAACTCTTTATATAAAACAACATAATATAATATTTGCATATAACCGACACACAACCTCCAGTATACTTTCAGGCATGTCCAACCCGTAGCTTACAACTTTTTTTGCACTCTTTTTTTTCAACATTATAGTAAACATTTTAAAAAGAAAGTTTTGCTTAATTTCTTTTTACTCAGAAAAAATTACCAAAAAATGGTGGGCCACAGAATGGACACCCCTGTCACATCTAGATGAATATAATATTTAAGTAGTTGTTCGATTGCTTGAAATTAGTGGTGAGAGAAAAGGTTTGGACATTAGGTTAGTACAGATAAAATTTTAAAAATATTTTTGATCTGCAGTCAAACTGGTATCTACTGAGCACCCACTGTCTATGTACTAGGTGTGATTGGAAAATCTTGCATGTGTTTAAATAAAAACAATTATTACAGCACAAGACCCATTGATATTCAGACCCCTCATAATGCTCTCTCCCTTTTGAATACATTCATCCCATCATCAGAAGCAGTTCTGAAAGGCCTCTTCCGTGTCTTTAGTTGCACTGTTGTGGTTGCTTTGATGTTCTGAATCAATTTGCTTTTCATGGTCATTTTGAGTTTGAGGAAGAGCCAGAAGTCTCATGTTTCCAGAGCCGGTGAAAGAGGTAGATGAGGACACACCATAATCGTTTTACAAGCCTGCGTTTCCACTGGATGGCACGCCACAGCAGCACCCATCGTACTTCTCATTCCTCAGAAAGGCACTCACAAAAGAGGATCACCATGTACGCTTCAGAAAACAGCAAGAAGGCGGGGGTATGTGTATTTGAAGTAAAGGGCAGTATTTTGAAGGGGGCTGATGCCAATGTATTTTTTACTGACTATGTAGTTGTAATAAAATTTTAAAATCTAAGCATTTGCCATATTTCTGATCCCTCCTTTTGGTAGAAAATGATAAGATTTCCAGAAAGGGCAGAATTATCTGCTACTTTAGTCCAAACTATGGTTTGCTGAATCTGATTAATACAGGTTTACAAGAGCTCATTATTTCATATGCAGCAATTTATCAGGTGGTTGGAACCTTGAAATTTGCCACAGTGGAACATTTACACTATGGAGATGGGCAAATGCTACAAGCCAGGCTTTGCCCCAGCCCAGACATCCACATTACTGGCACATCACTGAAGTCAAATATCATTACAGAAGCAAAATAATGAATGTACACACTTTTCCAATAACTCTTTTTTTTTGTACTGGGGATTGAACTCATGGCCTTGTGCTTGCCAAGCAGGTGCTTATGCTGCTGAGCTAAATTCCCAGTCCCCCCACTAACTCTTAGGAGACACAGTCTCCCTACTCACTACCTCTTAGACTTTAAACCTTACTTAGGTAAATCCAAGTCTAGTTTCTATTCTTTCTTCCTTCTCTGGGTTCTTCCAACCCTTTTAGGATGACCATATTTGAATATTAAAGGTGAAGAGAACAAGATCTGGATGTGAATCCAGAGAAGGCAAATCTGAGTTTGAATCCATTTACCTAAGTCACCAGACATGTGATTTAGGAAATGACCACTTTTTTATATTTTTGTTCTTTTTGTGAAAGGGGCATAATAGTGCCTAATTAATGGAGTACTTATGGGAATAATAACAATGTCTTTCATGTAGAATTACTGCAGGAATTAAATGAGTTATTTTATGCAAAGCACTTGGAATTCTGGTCACAGAAAACCCCATGAATGGCAGCAATAGGAGATGATGGTTGGTTATAATCATCATTTCATAATGTAATCAAAGCATTCTGTACAGCTTAAATATACACACTTCTTACTTGTCAAACATACATCAATTATTTAAGACAAGAAAAGAGAAATCCCTATATATGTATTTATAATGGTTGCTAGATGGTGTTAATTTGAGAAGTTTCGAAGTTTAAGAGACTCAGCAAGGATCCAGGGTCCTCACTTTGTAAACATCCTCAGCCTGTGAAGAGGAGAGTATGGAGGTGGTGTGAGTGCTATACCTGCCCTGGGGTGAGGGATGGTTGCCTGCTTACAATATAAGGGAGGAGAATAGGCTTTTTTCCCCCCCTTTTTGGTTTTGTTGTTTTTTGCCTCCTTGAAGTATTGTCCCTATGCCATGCCACCTGCTTTGGAGCCAGCTTATTATGGACTGAAACCTCCACAAACTGTAGCTAAATAAACTTTTCCTTCCTTAATTTTGGGTGTCAGGTATTTTGCCTCAGCAATGAGAGAAAAGTAACCGAGACAGAATTTGGTACTAGTGGAGTGGGGCTGTTACTGTGACTGTACCAGACCATGTAGTTTAAGAGCCTTTGGGAATAGCTTGTGAGAAGAGTTTAGAAAGGTTCTAAAATGTTGCCTGAAAGAGTAGTGCTGGAATGCCTTAGGCTGTCCTGTATGGGAGATTCTAGTCAGAGCTCAAAAGACCAGAAGGCTGATAGAAATTCTGCCAATAAAGACCAGGCTTGGGAGGTTTCTACTGCAAAGGACTTCGCTGGGTGCTAGACTCCAGATGATGTATATTATGGCTTGGCAGGAAGTTTGTCTGCATTTTGCTCACGTTCAGAGACTTTCTGAGGCTAAGATTAAGGGCAGTGTACTAATTAATCTGACAGAAGAAATTTCAAGGCAGTTGAATGTTGAGGTGGTGACCTGGCTACTGTTGGGGACTTTTAGCCAGATTTACGTTGAAAATCAAGAGCAAAGAGCCCAAAAAGATGAATTAAAAGATTGTGAGTTTGGCCAGAAAGGAAGCTCCAGGAAAGCTGTGGATTAAAAAGATAGAGCTAAGGAGATCTCAACTGCGGAAGAGGAATAGGAGAATAAAAAGATGGCCTGAGAGCATCACAAGAAGCAGCAAGACTACTCTTGGCAGCCTCAAAACTGCAAAAGTGAAAGACTGCTTTGAGGAGAAAGCCACAGAGCACCATGTTCCAGAATGGTGGCAGCGTAGAGAATTTGTTACTCAGAATTGGATTCAGAGTGCCCAGCAATCCAGGCACTCAACCCCTATAGCCAAGAGAGAAGGAAGCCTAGCTACTGTAGCAAATCATGGCATCATCCACTTGGTGCTGGTTTTAGGTATGTGTAGAATGCAAGAGTTACGGGGTTAAAAACGCTTCTATCTCAATTTCAGAAGACCCGGGAGGCCAGGCAGTGTGCCCCTGAGAGGGCAGTTTGTAAAGCTGTGAGTGTGAAGCTGAAGGTGCATTGAAGATTCCAGAAGTTTGGAAAAGCCAGGACCGTGAATCATCTAAGGAAAGCAAGGAGAGAGCAAAGCAGGCCTAAGAGAGAAGCCTTGGGAGCTATAACCACCAGAAGTGCTATAGGGGTGGAGTCATGCAAGTTCTTTGGAGCTCATACATTGATTTAGATGCTGCACATGGAATTATAGGATTTAGCCCTTCCTTGCTGGATTTTGGAGTTGCTTTGTTCCAAATCCTTTGAATTCCTGTGTTTGTAACATTTGGAATGAAAATGTTTATCTTGTGCCATTGAATGCTGAAGGGTTTAACTTTCATTTGTACAAAGGCTTACAGCTAAGTATTTGCCTTACAGCTCAGGAGAGACTTGAACTTAGACCTTTTAGCAATGCTAAAACTATTAGGACTTTGGCAGCTCCTCCAGATGGACTGAATGCCTTTTGCATAAAGGGATGTGCATGAGTCTTTGGGAGGGGGGCCAGGAGTGAAATGTTACTGTTCTAATGTAATACAATGCTGATAGACTTAATATTGGTTCTTAAGGATTGTTAAATATGTGTTATAATGTTTAAGTTGTGAAATGAAAAGAATATGCATATCTTTGTATCTGGAAACTAGTTTAAAGAAATCTGGTTGCCAAGTTGACAAGGGTAGATTGTGATCATTGATACATTACCTCAACTTGAGATGTTTAGAACATTTAACTGAGCAACTCAGCAGGGAGCCAGGGTCCTCACTTTGTAAACATCCTCAGCCTGTGCAAGAGGAGGACACAGAGACTGTCTGAGTGCTACACTTGCCCTGGGGAGGTGTGGTAGCCTGATTACAATACAAAAGAGGAGAAGAGGCTTGTTCTTCCCCCTTTTTGCTCTTGCTGCTTTTGTTACTTTCTGCCTCCTTGAAGTACTGTCCATGTACCCTGCCACCCTGCCTTGGAGCCATCTTGTTATGGACTGAAACCTCCACATACTGTGAGCTAAATAAACCTTTCCTTTCTTAATTTTGGTTGTTGGGTATCTTGTCTCAGCAATGAGAGAAAAGTAACCAAGGCAATATTATTCCATTTATGATTGGGGAAAATTAAGACTATCGTGATATCATTTGGTAAATAGCCAATGTTTTTATTGTGTTTGAAGTTCTGTGATTATACAGATTTGGCATTTGATGTCAAACAATTATTTTCTGCAGGAGTTTGGAGGCTGATATCTCTTGGCCATGGAGAGCTTCTTCTGTCACACTTGATGGCATTTTGGGGTGTGGACAATGTGTTTGCATATAACTGAGGCATATCCTCTCTAGCCTTTAAAACATGCTTAAAATACTTTTTTTTTTGCTTAAAATACTTATAATACCTAACAAAATGTAAATTCCATGTAAATAGTTGAAATACATATTATTTATAGAATAATGACATGAAAAAAGTCTGTATGTACTCAGTATAGAAGTAATTTTCCCCCAAATATCTTTGGTCCAAAGTTGCCTGATTTGAAATGCAGAATGGAAATTTGACAATATGTAGTTTTAACCTTGTTTCTCTAAAATCATGCTGAAATTATATCCATCAAATAATTACCATCTTGAATTGTTCTCTTAGACTGCAGAATTTATACAAAAAATAACAACAATGCATCAAATCTCTATAACACAGAAAAGTTAGGAACCACATTTCTATTATCCAGAATCCAAGTAGTTTGCACACGGTGTTTTTGTTTGCTTTTTTGTTGTGGTTATAGTCTCCCAACAATGTCTTCCCTTAATGTCAGTACAAATGATGTCAATTTGCCCTTCTGAGCAAATGAATAAGAAAAAGGAGAAGGATTAAGAAGAAGAGAAAGAGGAAAGCAATCATGGCTAACACAGCCACTGGGATCACATATATGTAAGGATCCATGCTAAGTAGTTTACATGCACCAATTTGTGTCACCCATGTAATAGACTAAAAGGCACATAATGTTTTAGCCCTGTCTGACATAAGAGGAAGTTGAATACTAGAGAGGTAAATTACCTTGCCTCAAATCACATACATAATCAGTGGCACAGGCAGGATCCAAAAACAGGCCTTTTGACCTTGGAGCTTCACCCTAACCCATTTCAGCATTTTGGATAATAGGATACAAATAAAGGAGTACATGAAGCAAATTGGCATAATTAAATATATTACAACCTGTAAACCTGCTGTTCAGAGAAAAGCAACTTCCCTAATTTATAGTTTGCCAATTTCTTTAGCTTTTTTTTTTTTTTTTTGAGACAGGGCCTCACTATGCAGTTCAGGCTGGTCTTGGGTTTACTTTGTAGCCCAGGCTGGTCTCCAACTTGCCACGATCCTTGCCTCAGTCTCCCAAGTGCTGGGATTACAGGAGTGTGCCACCACCTGGAAAATGTGGAAAGTATGCCAATTTCTGTGGTGTAAATACTTCTGCTATGGTTGACTTCAAGCTGCTAATGGTTTAGTACTGAGTAAAATTCCTGAACATCAGAGAATATTAATATCATCAGCTGAGGGAGAAAGAGGAAGATGGCGGACTGGTAGGTAGCAGGAGAGAGACCCTCTCTGAGAGACACAGCTCAAATGCCAGAATAAAACACCCTGGAGAGTCCCAAACAGAGAGAGAGAGACTCTCACAACCTAGAAAGGAACTAAAATGCGAAAACCCGCTCGAATATGAGGTCCTGGGGCTACTATTAGTGAAGATAAGATCAGCAAGCGTGGCATTCTCCTCGAGCCGCCTGAACCCCGCCCGACCTGAACAAGCGATCAAGCAATCGGTGCCGAAGGGACTGGCTTGAGCCGCCGGAGGGTGGAGCTGAACAGCCCGGCGTGCAGCTTGCCGAGACCGGCTCTGCACATGACCCACCCAGAGGCACCGTGTATTCCCACCGCAAGCACATTGAAATCGGAGCTTGGACAGTCCAGCAGTTCTCGGGGACGTGGTGAGTGATGAGAATAAGACCCTACCACGGGAAAGGGGAAACTGACTGGATGACATGTTGGATTTGGGCAGGACAGCCCTAACTCCATAAGGAAGTGGCTTCAGCTGGTTAGTCCCCTCGCCGAGCAGATTGGTGGAATCTGCTTGAACTACACCACGCCCCTGGCGGGGACCCAGTTACTTCCCTGAGATCAGTGCACACTGATGCAGTGAAGGCCTGCAAAGGTTGACTGGCCCAGAAGGGAAGAGGTATCGTATACTACCGGTGGGTGAACTCTAATCTCTGATAACCTATTGAAGAGGGCTAAAGCTCCTAGCCTGCGCCCTCTAGAGGAGCCTTAACCAACAAGAAAAGGGTCTGGGAATTACACTGTACACTTGTATGGAATGAACCAAAAACATGAGGAAAGGGAGAAATAAGAAAACACTCCCAGCCCCCAACCCTGAGAACATTGATCCAGGAGAGGCAAATACAAAAGAGACTGAAGGCAGCAAAAATGCAACATCAAACACAGCGTTAGCAGACATAAAGAGATATCTTCAGGACCTCGTAAGTGGGACCAAAACTGAAATATTAATTCAAATTAAACAAGAGATAAGTAGATTAATAAAAGAAGGTCTGGGCACCTCTCAAGAAGACACAGACAGAAGAATGGAGGAACACAAATGGAGAGAACAATTTAATCAGGAATTCAGGAAAAACTTAGAATTTATGAAGCAGATTCAAAGAGATTATCAGGAAACCAAAGATTCAATAGAAAGCTGGCAAAACTGCTTGAAAGAAACCAAAGATAGACTATCAAAAATTGAACACAGTCTTGCAACGTGGAGTCATGAAAGGGAAGATCTCTTAAAAATAACAAGGGAGCAAGCAGTAAAGATACAAAGACTGGAAGATGACAAGAGGATCTATAACTTAAGAATAAAGTATGTGAATGAAGAAGCAGGAATCAAATCAGAGGAATTAAAAAGACTTTTCACAGCCATTATTAAAGAGAATTTTC
>PVJX010030565.1:0-21990 GCA_004027295.1 Dolichotis patagonum
CATCTGGGCACATGGGGGCTGTGTCGGGACAGCCTCACCCCCAGCAACTAAGGCTGCCACCAGCACCTCCATGAGTCCACCCAGAACACCTGCCTGACATGCCAGGAAGTCCTAGGAAATCTGCTTCTGTCCCAGCAGTGCCAGCACATCCCCCAGTAGCCCTAGTATTGGCTCCCGTTCCAGACTATCCCCCAGGGTCACTAGGAAATCGTGGAGCTGGAGGGCAGGGAGCTGGAGAGGTGGGCACTTTCACACTAATCCCTGCTTCATTCTTCCAGGCTCAAAGGAAGAAGAAATGGTGATGAGTAGTTGGAACACTGGGGAGCTTGGTCCAGAGTGGACGGAAATGACTTCAAGAAGGACAGACCAGGGCCCAGGGACTGTGATCCAGTAGGAGATAATCACTGTAAGAAGAGAAATCCACGCTGGGGATTTAGCTCAGTGGTTTAAGCGCCTGCCTGGCAAGCGTGAGATCATGAGTTCAATCCCCGGTACCAAAAAAAAAAAAAAGAAATCCAGAGGCCACTAAAGGGTAGGGACCCAGGGCCCTGCCTCTGAGCACAATTGTCTGTCTGGATCTGAGGGTGAAGCGAGACCATGGTCAACTGAGCCCCACTTGCTGGCCTGTGGTAAGTCATAGTTTGCTTTCTTAGCCCTCACTGTAGCCAGTAGTATGGGTCTCTGTCCCTCCTTGTCCTTTTAGCTTTTCTCTAGCTGTGAATCTTCCACCTTCTTAACTCTCTTTTCCAGCAACTCTCCCCGCCCCGCAAACCTGCTCACTTCTCCTCTCACCTGTGTGACAGCAGTAGCCACAGCAGAAGGTTTCCGGGTAGCTTGGGAACTAGAATTGAGTTCGGGTTATTCTTGCCTCCTGGGGGACAGCCAGGAGAGGGTAGAGGACTGTAGGCAGCCTGAGTTCCACCCAAGCTGTAGCATGGTCCTTCAGGAAACTATATGATAACCTGACAATAAGTTTGTCACCTGAGCCACTGAATATCTGATCCTTTGGCTCTGGAGAAGGGTGTACTTCTATGGGGGTGGGAGTGGGGGGCAGAAGGGCTTGAGTTAGGAACCTGGGATGCAAAAAGAAAGAAGCAGCCATGGAGATGGAGAATTGGAGACCATGGTGTCATCCAGGAGTGACCATCATGTCAACTCAAATGGATTGCAAACACCTAGCAGATCAACGGAGCAGAGTTCTGGGTGCGTCTGTGGATGACTGACCTGCAGGCCAGCAAACTGAGGGAGGAAGAACCAGCCTGGACGTGGCTGGCACCAATCTAGAGGCTTATAGCCTGGGTGGGATAAAAGGAGAAAGAAGGAATTTTCCTGTTTTGGAAGAGCTTCAGCTCTTGCCACTGCTTTTGGATATCAGTCTCCATTTTTTTCAGCCTTTCCAGAAGACACTAGTGATACTGTAGAGACCTCTCAGGCCTTTAACCTTGGACTGGTGCTGTATCCTTGATCCCTCTTGTTTTGCAGTTTAGTAGGCCTGAGCAGCTGCTGGCTCATCCGGCCCTCCAGTTTGCAGGCACGGTGTGGACTGTCCTGCCTCTGATCCTGTGAGCTCATGTAAGAATCCCCTCACATAATCACACACTAGTTTTCACTGATTCTATTCCCATAGGGAATTCTAACTAACATATAGGGTCTGCAGAAAAATGTAAGAAAGCAAAGAGTGTACAAAGAAGCCCAAGAAGCAAGTAGGATTTAGGAAACTGAGAAGAAAAAATCCCAACAGAGAAGAACTTAGCAGTCAGGTATAAGCAGAGGAAGAATAAAGACACAGGCCCAGTCCAGCAATGGAGCATTTAGGAAAAGGGAGCTGCTTTAGATTCACTGCCTAGAACCCCAAAATGTGAACATCTGGGCGGGACCCTAGATAGCACATAGACAAAGCATTCAAGGCCTTTATTTTACTCCAGCTCTAAACAGTAATTTGCACTGAGGCACCACCTAACCCTGTTTTTTTGGCCCTCTTTCCTTAGAACCCTTCTCCATTCTCTCCCTTAGGCCAACTCGTTCAACACTATTGCCCTAGAAGAATCATTTAGGATCACAGAATTTTAGAGAGAGAATGGACACAAAGAGTCAGGGGTATAGCTTAGCAGCACAGTACCTGCCTGGCAAGGGCAAGGTCCTGAGTTCAATTCCCAGTACCTCCCCCACCCCAGAAAAAGAAAAGAAAAGAATATGAAGAATTCTTTGGGGAAAAAAACCTTCCATTTGATCTACAAGGAAATTGAAGGCCCCCAAAATGAATGGACTTGGCCCCAGCCACCAAGACAGTTGGGGATAGTGCTGGGCTTTCCCAAAACCCATCCAAGTTAGGTCTGTAAAATTATGAGTCGCAGCTGAGCTTAGTGTAATCCCAGCACTTAGGAGGCTGAGGCAGGAGGATTGCCATGAGTTTGAGGCCAACCTGAGCTGCATAAGTGAGTTCAAGACTAGCCTGTACTACATAGTGAGAACCTGTCTCAAACAAACAAACAAAAAAACCCAAATTATAAGTTTCATAGTTTCGACAAATCTTTTTCACCTATGTGATTGAATCTGCAGTTGTGGAGTCCTAGGATAAGGGGAATGATTTCAGAACATGTTGAGTCAGACAGCAGTGGGAACAATGAGGATTCCCAAAACAAGCATGAGAAATTTCTCGGCAGCCCACATGATGCCGTACCAAGCAGTTGATTAAGTGATCGTTTTGCTGCCAAGGATTCGGAGAATGTGCTAACTGAGCACTTAGGGTTTCAGGCCAAGGCATCAGGCTATTTGAGTTCTTGTGGTTACTGCTTGGTTCCTGCTTTTAGTTGTATAAGATTCAACAAGGAAAAGACAAGTTCCAACCTAGGAATGACAAAAGGCAGAGAAAAACAGAGCAGCAAACTGAAACTACAGGGGTCTAGAATGAAAAACTAATCGTGTGTCCTGGTTACATGAAATAGATGACCCGGAGGGATGGTCAGAATTCTCTGATCTGGCAGTGAGAATGGATAGTCCTAGGAAAGCCAAAGTTCGTTGGAAACTCTGAAACATCATCCTTACTTCCAAAACCTCTCATGGGGCACTCTCCACTTAACAAGAAGAGAGGCCTTTCTTGGTAATGCCCGATTGTTTGGTTGGTTGGTTTTGTTTTTGTTTTCTTTTCTTTTCTGGTTTGCCTTTTGTAACTGAGATATTTATTGCTTATTAGCTAAATATTTTCCACAATTTCCAGGTCCCCTGCAGACAGGTGAGCTCAGGTGATTGGCTGTGTCCAGTGAATAACTGACCACAGACTTGAACACCTTGCAAATTTCTCGCTGGCAGGCTCTCTCTGTTGAGGCACTTGGGACACTGCACATTGACATGACAGCGTCATCAGGCTAAAGTAGCCTGAAGTTCCAAGTAACCTCACAGTATTTATAGTTGATCCTCATTATGTGCAAGCTCTGAATTGTGAATTTGCTTAAGCACTAACTTTATTGTAGTCCCCAAATCAATATTTGTAGCATTTGTAAAAGTCACCTGGAGGGGCTTGAGCTAAATGACAGACATGTGAGCCAGGAATGGTGGCACATGCCTGTAACCCCTGCACTCGGGAGACTGAGGCAAGAAGATTGCTGCAAGTTCAATATACATACATACAGCCTGTATTATGTAGCCAGACCTTGTCTCAAAAAGCTAAAAACCAAAACCAAAACAAAACAAAGTGAAAATAAAACAGATGTGCAAAACCCTGGAAAGTTTGAGTCACTTGGCATACGCATTCCCAGCTGAGGTCCAACAAGGCAATGTTTCTACCTTCCTGTTTCAGCTCTTTTTAGTGGCCTTTTGCAGCCTGGTGTCACATTTTTTTACATTTTTACACCTTTTGTTGGAAATCTCACTGCTTAAAAATGGCCCTCATGCCAGGGAATTAGCTCAGTGGCAAGAGGTCATGAGTTCAATCCCACGTATGCACCCCCCCAAATGGCCCTCAGCTGAGTGTGGTAGCACATGCCTGTAGTCTCAGCACTCAAAAGGCTGAGGCAGGAGGATCACAACAAGTCCAAGACCAACCGGGCTACATAATGAAATCCTATCTTCAAAAAAAGGCCTTCAAACGTAAGGCTAAATGGCTGTATGATCTTCCTAATGGGCTGATGGCCATGAGCTCAATGTTAGTAAATAACACATACTGTAAATTGGGGTGTGTGTGTGTGTGTGTGTGTGTGTATGTGTGTGTGTATAAGTGTCTTTATGAGACAGGGTCTCACTGTATAGTCCAGGCTGGTCTTGAACTCACTATGTACCCCAGGCTGGCCTCAAACTTTCTGTGGCAATCCTCCTGCTTCAGCCTCCTGAGGTCTAAGATTAGAGGCATGCACCACCATGTACAATTTAAATAACATATTAAACAAGTATCTATAAAGAGAAACACATGATCATTTGATAAAAATGTGGCTGGGCAAAAGGAGATATTTAGTAGGGAGCTGGATACTGTAGTTCCCCTGAAACTTTTTTGTGTCTTTTTGTTTGTTTCTTTGTTTTTTTGTTTTTTTTTTTTTTGAGAAAGAGTCTCACTATCTAGGTCAGGCTGGCCTTGAATTCACTTTGTAACCCAGACTGGTCTCAAACTCACAAAAATCCTCCTGCCTCAGCCTCCCAAGTGCTGGGATTACGGCATGCCCCACCATGCCAGGCTTCGTGTGTCTTTTATTTTTTTTTCCATACCAGGGTTCGAACTTATGACCTTGGGCTTGCCAGGCAGGCACTTATGTCTTTTTGAAACAGGGTTTCAATATGCAGTTCAGGCTGGCCTTGAACTCACTTTGTAGCCCAGGCTGGCCTTCAACACTCAGCAGTCCTCCTGTCTCAACCTCCCAAGTGCTGCTAATATAGGTGAAATATAACTCCCAACCTGCTAGATGTCCAAAACACTGAGTTCATGTTCTCTAAAACTGAGGAATAAATTCTAGGAAAAACAGAGGCCAAGAGCAGGAAGGATTTATTGAGAGAAAGAAAGTTTCCATCGAAGAGGAACAGAAGGGGGCCCAGCAAGTGAGTTGTCCACCAAACCTGCTTCTCAAGCCACAAGGTGAGGTGGGTTTAAAGTGGGACAGAACTATAATAAATCAATAAGATTACGAGCATAGTTGCTTAGGTAATATTGAGCCAGTGGAAAATAATAGGCTGGTTGTGATGTGGGACAAAACTATGGTCAACCAATAGGGTTATAAGTCACTTGTGTAATATTGATTAAATGGGGGGTCAGATAGGGAAGTGAGTCACATACCGAGCACATATGGGATGCAGGTTGATTTTCTTGTTTTTTTTTTTTTTTTCCATTCTTATTTTTTGGTCCTAGGGATCGAACTCAGGGCCTCGTGCTTGCTAGGCAGGTGCTTATGCCACTGAGCTAAATCCCTGGCCCCACGTTGACTTTCTTGGAAGGGGTGGGTTAAGGAGGTTTGGTCCCCCACCCCAAAGTGACTGATATCTATTTAGAATACCATCCCTAGGAGAAGTATATGGGTGAGTAGTTCCTCTTTTTCCTGAAGCCTGGCCTTTAGTGAATATGCCTCCAACCACAGTTGTCTTCTGCAATGATCTTTCTAGGGCCCAACCCTATCTGACTGTCTACAATATTTCTACCTAATTTAGCTGTCTATAATACTAGAATTATAGGTATGCACCACCACGCCCGGCACTCCCTGAAGTTTTAAAGAGAGGTCTGGGCTGAAAATGCATTTTAAAGTCCTTAGTATATATCACATGGTAGTTTGAAACAATAAAAATGGATGAACCTAGTGAGAGTTGTAGAGTAAGAGCAAAAATAACATTTAAAGCTTGGAAAGACGACCAGCAATAAAAGTAGAAGGAGCCAGGCATAGTGACACATGCCTGTAATCCCAGCACTGGGAGAGTGAGGCAGGTGAGTTTGAGGCCAGCCTGAGCTACACAGTGAGTGAGTTCAAGACCTTGTCTCAAAAGGAAAGAAAGAAAAGAAGGAAAGAAAGAAAATGGAGAAAAGTCATCCAAAGGGAAACCTGAAGAGAGATCTGGTAACCAATGTGAGGACTTGGAAAATGGTAGAGTAATATGTGAGAACTCAGCATCTCTGTGATTCAGAATCCAGACATTGGAAAACAACAATTTTGAGGAAAAAAGAAAAGAAAAGAAAAGAAAGAAGCAAGATTTCCAGGAACCAGAAAGGATCTGACAGGAAAATTAAAACCTATAGAGAAACTGAAGAGACAGAACACAATTTGGGGAAACGAAAGGACAGTCTGCACTTTCTCCCCGGCTCCAGGCTGGGTTAGTGGCTCACGGGAAAGAGACACTGAAGCTACAGAGACAAAGTGAAAGCTGGGGACAGGATGCCAGCGCTTCAGAGGGAAATGTGGTGAAATAGGCAGGTGGGTGCTTGGTTGAAGGGTTGATGTTTAAACCCAGAGCTCAGAGCAGCCTCAGAATGGCTTCACTTCAGGGCTCTATACTATGCTCCAAAAGTGACTCGGCAAGAGGTAACCAGAGGAGACCTCAGTCAGGAAGCAGGCTAAAGGAGACACCCTGAGGGGCTGGAGCTAAATAATACAAACCTCACTCCCATGGCCAGAGGCCAAGCTCAGCCTGAGTAGCTCTGGATTTGAAGTCACTGCACTGGTACTTTCACCCTAATCCTACTGCCTGCCGGTTCCTGAGTCCATCACAGATCTGGGCTCTAAGTGCCTCATCTATCAGCATGAGCAGGGACGGTGGTCTTAACTTAGATACTGCCCCAAAATGGTGGATCCCAGAAGAAAATCACATATTCAGAGAAATTTTTCTTTTTGAATGTGAGCATTTTATTTGTTTTGAGACAGGGTCTCACTCTGTAGTACAGGTTGGTCTGTTATTTATGGTGATCCTTCTGTCTCAGCCTTCTGAACACTAGTATTACAAAGATGCCCCTTCATGCCTGGCTGTTGTTTTGTTTTGCTCTTCATTTTTCTTCTTTCCTCTTTTCTTCTTCACCATTTTATTGGAGTTTGGGGAATTTTCTTGTCTTCTTTTTCCTGGCTTCTTATCCCATTTTCTTACCTCTTTTTTTCCTCTTCTGCCTTTTAAATTAATTTTTTTGCCTTTTAATTTTCTGCCTTTGATTTTTTCTTCTTATTTTTACTCCTCATATAATTCTTTTTCCCTCCTTCTTTTTCTTTTATTCTCTATTTCTCATCAGTTTTTGCTCTTACCTTTTCTTAATGCTATAATCAACCTTCTGCTCCCCAGTAGGATCTTTTGTACCATTTCTGCCTCCTTCTTCTCATGTCATATAGTTTAAGGTTCCAGATTTTTCCTCTTGCATTCTCCCATTCTCAATCCCCTATCTCTTTAGCCACTTACCAGTCCAATTACTTAAATACAGACTGACCAAAAGGTGCATATTTTTTCATTAATTTTTATAAGATAATATAACAGGAAACATAAAAACAACAATTTATTGAATTTATTCAATACAAGAATTGAGTGGATGAAATGAAGGCTCCCTGAGAGATGCTTAGGATAGTATGCAAACAAACATGCTGCCCGAGTGATGCTTGGGATAAACTGTTAAGTAGTTAATCACATCACCATAAAGTTTTATTAATCTTTAGATAGTTAACTCTATAAAATCACCGTTAAACCCTTTTCTACCATTAGCAGAAATATAGCTATTGCATTTAGTATATATCTGTTGTAGCTTGGCTTAACTGATGCCATCTTGAGCCCTGCATTTAACTAGTGTCCTGTATTTGACCCAGGAAAATGGAAAATTATTCAGGGTATAAGAAAAGCAGAATGAGCTGTACCCACAGGAGAAAAATTAACCTGCTCAAGAAAAGAATCAAGATACAGATGTCAACCAAAAATTAACATAAGATATTAGCTAAATTGTTTCCAACAAGATGTCTTTTTTTGGTTCTCTGTTTAAAAGCTTTGTAATTTTCCAGTTCAGGGCCACTGGGTGAGACTCTGAAACAGGTCCACTAGAGTGGTTGCTGAGCTCAGCTAATTAAATTCCAAATTTATCAGTTTGGCTGCTTGGATTCCTATATAAAACAAGTCAGGTGTGGTGGTACATGCCTGTAATCCCAGCACTGGGGAGGCTGAAGCAGGAGGATTATTTTGAGTTCAAGACCAGCCTGGGCTACAAAGTGAGCTCAGGCTGGCCTGAGACCCTGTCTCAAAAAAGAAAAAAAGAAAGAAAGAAAAAAAAGTAAAACAGAAACACTTTTTTAAAAAATTTTATTTTAAAGGGGGTAAAATCAAACACAACAAAACAGAACAGAACGAGACATAAGAAAGCATAAATTTCAAAGCTAGACAACCAGAGATCTTCACTATCTGTCATACTGTCTCTTGTTTTCTTCCAAATGGCTGTCCTTATCTTTGCATACGGGGAGCTCATACTAAATAACATAGCAAATCTTTTCACAAGATGTATAGTTCACTGGCTCCCACTTGCTAAGGGGGGGGAGGGACACAGGACGAGGAACAGGATGACATGAGATGTTTGATTCTCAGTCCACATGCTGGCAGGCTCACAGCCACCACCCCACACCCCGAGAGGGGAGGAGTTCCTTGTTCTCCCAGCACCCCAAGTCAACCGCATGGTGCAGGTCCCTAGCCACCAGGGTCTCTCTCCTGCAGGCCACCCCGAAAGTCTGCCACCCTCACCTGCTATTTCTTTCTGATGAATTGACCATTCCATTTCCAAAGTTCTGAAATGGCCAACAGACCACAGAAAGAATTCTCTTTAGGCTCCTGTTTGAAACCAGCAGCTACAGCAATCTGCTGGCCTTGCTTCAGGGCCACAAACAGAAACACTTAATCTACTGGAAGGCAAAATAGATAAAAGTCTTTTTCTTTGTTCTGTTTTTTGAGGCAAGGTCCCACTCTGTAGTTCAGGCTGCCCTTGAATTCACAATGCAGCCCAGGACGACTTTGAATTTTAGTGATCCTCCTGCCTCATCCCCACAAGTGCCTAGATTACAAGCATGTGCCATCACACCTAAAACTCTTGAATACATAGGAGTAGGTAAAGATTTTCTGAACAAAACCCTAGTTATACAAGGAATAATACCAAGAATCAAAAAAGAGCACATAGAATTAAAAAAATCTTCTGCACAGTAAAGGAAACCACCAATACAGTGAAGAGACAACCTCCAGAATGGGATTTAAAAAAATAAAATAAAACTTCCTATGCAGTTCAGGCTGGCCTTGAACTCATTATGAAACCCAAACAGTCCTTGAATTTGAGACAACTTCCTGTCTCAGCCTCCTAAATGCTAGGATTACAGGTGTGAACCACCACACCAGGCTATATAGACTCTTCTCAGGTAAAGAAGTATAAATGGTCAATAAGTACATTTAAAAATTCAACACTTCTGGCTGTTCAAGAAATACAAATTAAGGCAACACTGAGATTCCATCTCACTCCAGAAAGAATGACTATCTTTAAGAAATCAAAACTGGGCATGGTCGTACATCTCTATAATCCCAGCACTCTGGAGGCTGAGGCAGGAGAATCACGATGAGTTCAAGGCCAGCCTGAGCTACATGGTGAATTCAAGAAAAAATTAAATAATAACAAATGCTGGAGAGGCTGCAGAGATAAAGGGTAATCCTTCTATGTTGCTGAGAATGTAAACTGTGTGGTCACTATGGAAATCAGTATGAAGATATCTCAAAAAACTAAAACTTGAAATTCTAGCTATTTCCCTTCTGTATATTGTCCCCAAAAAGTTGAAGACATCATATTATAGTGATGCATACATGCCCATGTTAAAAACAGCACAATTCATAATAGTCAAATCCCAGAAGCAGTCTATGAATTGATAAAGAACAGATGAATTGATAAAGAAAACATGATAAAGTAGGATAAATTTCAGTTATTTGTAGGAAAATGTGAGACCACAATGCTAAATGAAAAAAAAAATTAGACACAGTGGCCAGGGATATAGCTTAGTGGCACAGCACCTGCCTGGCAAGTGCAAGGTCATGATTTCAATTCCTGGCATAAAAATAAATTTTAAAAAGACACAAAAGTTTTCTACAATGAGAAACTCAATATATAAATAAAGTATAAAATAAAAGACACAGTAGAAAAAAAGAGAAAAATTTATTGTAATCCAACATGGCCAATACATCTAAAAGCATACTTCAATTTAGTATACTTGTTCTATGTGCTTTATATGGTTGTTTTGGACTAAGAATCTCACTGTTAATCTGTGTTTATGATAATTAACTTGAAAAAAACTTATAAAATAAATTTGATACTGGCCAAAAAATTCTTTTAAAGGCATTGGAGGGAAGGGTAAAAAAAGAATTGAGATGTAGTATATACATATATCAATTCCCCACAGTGAATGTAATTATTATATACTATAAACATGTACTAATAAAAACATATATATTTGTTTTGTTTTGTTTTTTGAGACAGGGTCTCACTATGTAGCCCAAGTTGGCCTCAAACTTCAGCAATCCTCCTGTCTTGGCCTCTAGAGTGCTGGAATTACAGTAGTGTACCAACATTCCCAGCTATAAAGGTTTTTTTTTGTTTGTTTGTGTTTTTTGGTCTTTTTGAGACAGGGTCTGGATATGCAGTTCAGGCTGGCTTTGTGCTCACTTTGTAGCCCAGGCTGGCCTTGAACTTGCTACAATCCTTCTGCTTTAGCCTCTGCAGTGCTGGGATTACAGGTGTGCACCACCATGCTCAGCAAAGATATTTTTAACTGAGGATATAACTCAACTGTACAGTGCCTGCCTGGCAAGCATGAGGTTGTGAATTTGATTCCCAGAACAAAAAATGAATGAATGAATGAATGAATGAATAAATAAATAAATAAATAAGATTTTTTTTTAAGAAATGGGATCAAGAGAATGATGGAGCGGCAGGGAGGAAAGGGAAAGAGAATAAAAAAAGAAATTAAGATGCATTATGTACATGTAGCAATTTCCCACACAGAATGTAAGCACTATGTACTACAAACATATATTAACAAAAAAAAATCTTTAGCTGGGCATGACGGCACATGCCTGTAACCCCAGCAACTCAGGAGGTTGAGGTAGGAGGATTCCCATGAGTTTCAGGCCAGCATGGACTACCTAGCAAGACCGTTTCAAAATCAGTTTTTTTTACTGTTAAAAAAAACTAAAACTGGCCAGGCATGGCAGCGCATGCCTGTGATCACAGCTCTTGGGAGGTTGAAGTAGGAGGATGTTGCAAGTTCAAGATCAGCATGGGTTACACAGTGAGCTTAACCAGCCTGAACTGCGTAGGGAGATCCTGTCTCAAAAGACCAAAAAAAAAAAAAAAAAAAGTAGCTCCATCAAATGCTGACCTGGAACAAGAATTCCAAGGAGTTCCAAATGCTAGTGTGATCGTGCAAGTTCCAGAGAGGATGGCAGTAGCAGGATGTAACAACAGCGTTTCATTTCAAGACCTACAGATCTGGGCCTCATTCAGTTGAAACATTTTAAAATCTCTGGCAGTAAAACACTGCCTCTTGTACTTAGAGCAAATGCAAGGCCCCTGGATTTTCTGGACTTAGACCTCTTCCAACTCCTCAAAATGACAAATCTGTGCAGTTGGAAAGCTTAAAAAAGCATTCTATGAGTGAAAAAGCTGTTTGCCAAGGTAGAGAACTGGTTAGGAATGATTCTACACAGCACCTGCGTTGCATGGTGGGTCTGCTGCTACACTTCTACTTCCCATCAACAATGTCAGGTTTGGCATTTCAAGTGCAGGTGAAACAGTTGAAGGAGTATCAATGACATGATGCTGTAGATACAGTGACATTAAGATGATGGAGATATCAAGCTTTTTTTTTTTTTTGGTACTAGGAATCAAACTCACAATCTCATACTTGCCAAGCAGGTACTTGTGCCACTGAACTAAATCCCTAGCCCTCATTGAGATAATGGATAATCACACTTAATAGATATCTACACTTCTAGAGGAGGAAAATTAAAAATGTGCTACAAGAGAAATGTCATGTATTCAATTACTGCAGCATTCTGGCTTTCTTAATAGCTGTCTCTGGTTTCATTGCTAGGATTAACCTCAGCACTCAAATATATTGTCTCAACTACCAGAAATAAAAAGCATTTATAAACTTCGTTTCTGTCTTTGCATTGTGGCAGTGCTGGCCAGCGGTATTATGAGATGGATATGCAGAGATAAGGGACTTTGGGAGCCACAGGCCTAAAACTTCCCAGAATGCATGGTTAGAGATCAAAAGAGAGTCTGTAGGGTCACAAGTCCAAGTAGGACCAAAACACATTGCCTTAAGAACGAATGCTCAACAGCTGGGCTTGGTGGTGCATGCCTGTAATCCCAGCACTCAGGAGGCTGGACAGGAGAATCACTGCAAGTTTGAGGCCATCCTGGTCTACAAAGTGAGTTCAAGGCCAGTCTGAGGCATAGTGAGACTGCCTCAAAAAGACAAAAAAAAAAAAAAGAAAAAAAAAAAAAAAGAATGAACGTATAGCCCAACTTTGTGTGATGGCCTGGTGGCCCAGGAACTGGCCACCTGGGCCAAGCTACACTCTGTGTCTCTGCTTTGTATTGATGATATTGTGTTAACTTCTGATTGCCTTGTAGATTTAAAAGCCATGGTGCATATGCCAAAGGAAGCCTTGCTGACATGGTGGTGCACCATGAATAAAGACAAGATTCAGGGAACTGGCCTGTCGGTCAAATTCTTGGGTGCTACATGGTCAGGTAAAGTCAAACCCAACCCTGCACCTGTATTTGGCATACACAACCCTGTATGCCAAATACAGGTGCATGTGGGATTGCTAGGTTTTTGATGTAAGTACCGAAAGGGGCACAACACAGGGCAGGACAGATACAGTAGAAGCTGCTTTTCTTTTCTTTTTTTTTTTTTTGGCACTGGGGATCAAACTCACGACCTCGCACTTGAAAAGCAGGCACATATGCCACTGAGCTAAATCCCCGGCAGAAGCTGCTTTTCACACCTCAGAGAGGGTTGTTACACAGATGCAAGCCCTGCAAGTCGTTCCTATACTCTACCATTTGTCCTGTCAGTCTGCATGATGATGGATTTGGCTGGGCCCTATGGCAAAAACAGGAGAAACAGAAGCACCCTGTTGGGTTTTGGTCATAGTTGTGGAAGGGAGCTGAGAGCCAGTATTCCCTGACTGAGAAAAAGCTGGCAGCAGTATTTGCTTCTCTGCAGGCCCGTGAGAGATTACAGGACAACAGCCTGTGGAAGTACAGACAAAATACCTGATATTGGGTATAGACATAAATGGCCCATCCCAGAAGTGTATGGGATGCCACCAGGAACAGTGTCTAACCAGGGATAAGGACCATAAACAACCCTCCAGGTTGAAGCCCTTGCTCAATGTATGGCCCAAGCTTTGAATGTTATGCGCCAGGCTTTGATGTTGCTTATAAATGAAACTTCAAATGAAAGAAAGGTGGTTTGGCAAAACTACGTGGTTCTTGATTTGTTAACCACAAGCACTTGTGCCTTGTTATATATAAAATGTTACACTCATACACACACACACACACACACACCCCTGACCTTTGAGGGCTGAGATGTGGGAGCTACTCAGACTGCTTCAAAACTCAGGGACATCTAAGGACACCTGAGGATGTGACACCTCCCTCCCCCATCTAGCGCAGGTACACGGTGGAATACAGTTATATAACCATGACTTAGCACAGGTAAACATGCATGCTCTAGTTATGGCACTATGTAAGAATGGAAACATGAGATAGCCTGTATAAGACTATACAATAAAAATGCAGGTGGCTCTTATGCTTTTGCACATGTGTGTTGTTTAACCTTGGGACCTCATCTGTGAAAATCTCCTGGGCCCCCCTGAGCAGGCAAACAGAACCAAGAGAGATGGTCAGACTGGGGAAGAAGTGGCTCTAAAATCGTAATACCATATGCCAACTGGACTTGTTTTACCAAAAGAAAAAAAAGGAAATAAAATAGGGAAAAATAGCCAGGCATGGTTGTGCACACCTATAATCCCAGCACTTTGGAGACTGAAGCAGGAGGATCATTGGAAGTTCGAGATCAGCCTGGGCTACAAAGTGAGCCCAAGGCCAGCCTGAACATGTAGTGAGACCCTGTCTCAAAAAAAACAAAAAGTAAATAAATAAAATAGGGAAAATAGGAAAAGAAAATGAAAGTAAGGAAAACAAAAGGAAAATACAAATGGAAAAATAGAGGGAAAGAAAATTCTAACAAAGTCAAGCCAGCAATTTATGCTAAACTGGGAAAAAATTATCAGAAAAAGGGGCCCATTAATATTTTTTCCAAAGGCTCAAACACACACAAAGGTGAGCCTAAAACTATGAAGCTTAAAGGAACATCTCTGATCTGTCCTCTAATTTTCTCTCTCTTGCTCTCTTTCAGAAAGTCAAGAAGGAATCACTTTGATTAGTGATTTAATTTGCTGCTTGATAATGTGCTTGAAATCAGTCAGAGCTTTAGTCTTTGAAGGCATGTTTTGCTAAGTACTGAAGATCTATCCTGAAAAAGCTTTTGGCTGTGGTTGTTTTTTGCCCTTGAGAGGGTTGTGATTTGGCTCTCTTGCTCCAGGACAGTTCACTTCTCTGGTTGCATTCTGGGACCATATTTCTGACATAGTAGGGTTCTTCATCCCTATGACACTTCCAGAGTGAAGCGGACTTCATTTATCTCTGTATCATATTCTTTTTTTTTTTTTTCCGGTGGTACTGGGAATCAAACTAGGGACCTTGTGCTTGCCAGGCAGGTGCTTTTGCCACTGAGCTATGTCCTCAGCCCCCTGCACCATGTTCTTAAAAACTTTTCTGAATTTGACCCATGGACTCAATAAATGTAAATGGTTTAGTTCAAAGTGGTCAGCCTTTCAGAGCTGGAAATTAACTCCATTCATTTTCCTCACACTTTGGGAGTGCTCTGAGGGAAACTGACTGGTTTTTACAGCACAGATAGCTTCATTGATAAAACAAAAAGTATTCCCAGGAATTCTTATACATTTATTAGCAGTTTTAAACAGAAACAGGTCTATTCCAATAAGATAAACTATCAGCCTAAATTCCTTCTTAACAGTCTTTGCTTTCACAGGTATAAAAGGGTTTTTTCCCTTCTGACTCTTACAGTAACAGAAAATGGCTCCCCAAGGCAGTATACTTCAGTTTCCTAGTTGTCCAGGTAATGGTTTCTATTCCTGTCTCTCGGAAATAGCTGATCACTATGATGCGCATTGTATAAACCAGTCCCCAACTGTCAAGCCATTCTGCCTCTGTACTTCCTGCTTGCTTGTTGCATATAAGCTCTAGACCACCAGAGACAAGGGCCTAATATTTTGGGAATGATCCCAATCAGTGCCCATCAATGTAAATAAATCTGCCTCTAAATCCTTGTTGTTGTTTCAGTGTTTCTGTTTGCCATTGCATTGGGTGCATCAGCCAGGAAGACTGACCATGCTGACCTGTTTGGTCACTGGTCATGGCCCTCACAGATGAAGTAAAGACCTCTCTGGGTCCAAATGGGAACAGGAAGGTGCACCTTAGAGTGCCCTCAGAGGTCTAGTCTGGGGATCCCTGCTTGAGCAGCTCATATAGGTTCCCAAAAAGAGGATGATGCAATCTGTCTGTCTGTCTGTCTGTCTGTCTATGTGCCAGCTAACCTGATTCTGTAAGACCCTTGGGAGAACCCCAGTTACTCTATCTGTCAGTCCTCACCAGTTCAAGCAGAAGAACTTGATCACCTCTTGCTAGTTAAGGCCACCCTCAAGGGAAGGGAGGCTGCAACGTTTAACCTCTGAGTGCCTGATGAATGATTGTGTGAGTGAGTGGAATAGACAATATAAGCAGTAGGCTGCTCTGTCTGTGCACCAAGACTGGGAAGCACTGATCATGGCAGCTGATTGGACCCTCACCTGCAGTTCCACAGCAATTGACATATGGCATAATGGAGACCTCAGCACCCTCCTTAGCTAAGTTGCATCTAACTCCCAACAAAGGGCACAGCCAAAGGGCATCTGAATGATCTCTCTCTAAAGGGTACCCACCCTTTGTCTGTTGTGCCAACATTCAAGGCTACAAAACACATACATAGGAAATCAGAGATGGGAATTAATCAAAACCCACAGTCCCTGACTGCAGGAAAAAGGGTTTTTACAGAGTTAAAAATGAAATCAAGACCCTGTAGAAATCCAGAAAATCATCTATACTTACTTGGAAAACTTATATTCTAATAAGATGGAAAATACAGAAGAAATGGACTGATTCCTAGATACATATGAATTACCAAAACTGAACTGAACTGAATCAAGAAGATATAAAAATCCTAAATAACCCAATATTAATAAATGAAATTAAAGATGTGATTAAAAACCTATCAACAAAGTAAAGCCTAGGCCCTGATGGATTCACTGCTGAATTCTACAAGAAATTTAGTGAAGACCTAACACCACTACTTCTCAAACTCTTTAGTGAAATTGATAGGGAAGCAATACTCCTAAATTCATTTCTGAAAGCAAGCATTGGTCTGATTCCAAAACCAGAGAAGGATCCAACTAAGAAAGAGAATTACAGACCAATCTCCCTAATGAACACTGATGCAAAAATTCTCAATAAGATACTGGCAAACAGATTGCAGCCAATCATCAAGAAGATTGTACACCATGATCAAGTGGGATTCATCCCAGGGGTGCAGGGATGGTTCGATATACACAAACCCATAAACATAATACTCATATTAACAGAGCCAAGGACAAAAATTATATGATTATCTCAATAGATGCAGTAAAAGCTTTGGAGAAAGTCCAGCACCAATTCATGATAAAAACCCTACAAAAAATTGGAATAGATGGTCTTTATCTCAAGCTGATAAAACTATCTATGACAAACCAACAGCCAGCATCATACTAAATAGACAAAAATTAAAAGTGTTCACTCTAAAATCAGGAGCAAGTTAAGGATTCCCACTGTCTCCACTCCTATTCAACATAGTCCTGGAAACTTTAGCCAGAGTAATTAGACAAGAGAAAAAAATAAAAGGAATAAAGATAGGAAAGGAAGAAGTTAAATTGTCATTATTTGCTGATGACATGATACTCTACTTAGAAGACCCCAAAAACTCCACCAAAAGACTTCTAGATTTAATAAGCAAATTTAGTGATGTAGCTGGTTATAAAGTCAACACTCAAAAATCAATAGCCTTCTTGTATACAAATAACAAACCAACAGAAAGAGGAATCAGGGAAACAATACCCTTTACAATAGCATCCCCCAAAATGAAATACCTAGGAATCAATCTAACAAAAGATGTAAAAGACCTCTACATTGAAAACTATAGTACTTTGAAAAAGGAGATTGATGAGGACATTAGAAAATGGAGAGATATCTTGTGCTCTTGGGTAGGAAGAACCAATATAATGAAAATGGCCAAACTTCTAAAACTATTATGCAGATTCAATGCAATTCTAATAAAAATTGCAATAATATACCTTACAGAATTAGAGAAAACAATCCTAAAATTTATATGGAATCAGAAGAGACCTAGAATAGCAAAGGTGATCCTGGGCAACAAAGATAAGACAGAAGGCATCACAATCCCTGACTTGAAATTATGCTATAAAGCTACTGTGATAAAAACAGTATGGTACTGGAAAAAAATAGACCTGAAGATCAATGGAATAGATTAGAAGATGCAGACATAACTGAAGATACAATAAACTACCTTATCTTTGACAAAGATGCCAAACATATTCATTGGAAGAGAGATAGTTGCTTTAATAAATGGTGGTGGAAAAACTGGCTTTCCACATGCCAAAGATTAAAACTGGACCCATATCTTTCACCGTGTACTGTTAAAATCAAAATGGATTAAAGATCTTAATTTGTTTTTTGTTTTTTTGGTTTTTTGGGGTTGTTTTGTTTTGTTTTGTTTTGTGCTGGGGATTGAACTCACAACCTCGAATTTGCCTAGCAGGCACTTACACTACTGAGCTAAACCCCTGGCCTAAAGATCTTAATATTAAAACAGAAATATTAAATCTGTTGGAAGATAGAGTAGGTAAAACTCTTAAAGACATTGGTGTTGGCAAAGACTTTATGAATCAAACCCAGATTGCATAGGACTTATCACAAAAAATCAACAAATGGGATCTTATGCTACTGAAAAGCTTCTGCACAGCAAGAGAAACCATCAACAGAGTGAAGAGACAACCCACTTCATGGGAGAAAATGTTTGCCAGCTGTTCCTCAGATAAAGAATTATTACTGAGAATGTAAAAGAACTCAAAAAAAAAAAAATCAGTCCTCTTAGATTTAAAGACCCAATTCAAAAATGGGCATCTGATATGAAACATACTTCTCAGCTGAAGAAGTACAGAGAGTAAATACATGGAAAAATGTTCAACATTACTTGCCATTCAAGAGACGCAAATTAAAACAACACTGAGATTTCACCTTACTCCAGAAAGAACAGCTAGTTTTAAGAAATCAACCAATAGGAGCTGGGGATTTAGCACAGCAGGCATAAGCGCCTGCCTTGCAAGCATCATGAGTTCGATCCCTGGTACCAATTAAAAAAAAAAAAAGAAATCAACCAATAACAAATGCTGGAAGGGCAGTAAGGGAAAAGGAATCCTCCTCTACTGTTTGTGGGAATGCAGACTGGTGCAACCAGTGTGGAAACAGTGTGGAGATTCCTCAAAAAACTAGGATTGGAGGTCCCATTCAACCCAGCTATTCCCCTTTTTGGTATCTTCCCAAAAGAATTAAAAACATCATACCACAGTAATATATGTTCACCATGTTTATATCAGCTCAGTTGATAATAGCCAGATCTTCGAGACTACCTAAATGCCCATCAACTGAGGAATGGATAAAAAAGATGTGTTATTTCTATATAATGGACTACAATTCAGCCATAAAGAATGATAAACAGGACATTTTTATAGGTAAATGGATATGTCTTGAGAACATACTAACATATAATTAGTGAAATAAATATGTCATGCATGCGTAATCATCACATTGTTTCATTGGTACGTTAAGGAAGAAACATGTGTTTTGACTTCAGCCAAGCAATGACTCAGGCCACAACTGCCTTTACTTTAACTAACCCACTGTGAGCCATTTTGAGTTGACTTTTCGATGTCTTAAGCAATTTTTGATGTGCTATAAGGTTTGGGTTTTTGGCATGTGGATATCCAGTTGTTCCAGTATATTTATTGAGGGTACAATCCTCTCTCCACTTAAGTGCCTTTGCATCTTTGATATAAATCAAATGTGTGTTATGTGAGCATCTATTTTGGGACTTCATATGGGTACTTTGGTGGTTTGTCTATCTTGATATCAATGCCAATTTGTTATCATTGGTGTAACTTTGTGATAAGTCATGGGATTGGGGAGAGTTGGAGCTCTAATTTTGTTCCCTTTATCAAAGTTGTTTAGTCTATTCTGAGTCTTTTTTGTTTTTACAGAAATGTAAGAATTAAAATGTTGGGGCTGGGGATTTAGCTCAGTGGCTTAAGCGCCTGCCTGGCAAGTGTGAGGTTGTGAGTTCGATCCCCGGTACCAAAAAAAAAAAAAAAAATGTTAACCTACATGAGGGATGATGTCGGCAGTTTGGTGGGGGATTGTGTTTTCTGGTCTTTGTGGTTTTCTTCTTTCATTTTTGTTTTCATTCTGTCTTTTATTTTTAATTTTTCAGGGAAAGATGTGGGGGTGTTTTGTTACTTTCTTCTTTTCTGATAGATGTATTTGGTGTTTTAAAAAGTAAAATCAAACCACTCCCTGCATCCCAAAGAAAAACAAAACAAAACAACCAAAAAAAAAAAAAAAAAAGGAAAAGGAAAAAAGGCCGGTTATTCCTGAGAATTCCACCTTGGCACCCTAATCAGCTGCTGCAGTTGCTGCGACACCTACAGCTTCACTCTCCTCTCCTGACTCATCTACTTCCAGCCCATTGAACTGATTCCAGTCAGCCATTGCCTGCATTCGGCCATGGAGGACCTCCCCACAAACCTGCTCCAGGGCTATGTCTACCCAGGTCAGAGGGCATCATCTGACACCCACTGAGATGACTGTCAGTAATTCCTTCTGAGTGTTACATTTTGACTGGGAAGAAGTTGGACTGTCAACCTTGACAAATAAGTTGCCATGATCTTTCCAAAGGTCACCACATCTAGAAACAACACAGTTGAGCACTTCTCAAAGACATCAAAAAGGAGGGACAAAACACTCAACCACTGTTACCCAGAAACCTGATTTTTAAAAAAAAGAACACCTGATGTCTGCAAGAAAATCCAGTCTGATAGACAACCATATCTTCTAGTTATGAGTTATAAGGACTATGGACACTAAAATAAATGTATAAATAAATAAGAACTCTCAAAAGCTTCAACCCTGATCAGATGACAACCCTTTCATTGGTCTGACGTGCTGTTTCTTCAGCTGGGCTACTGGGAGCCCATAGTACCATCATCAGGGCAACTAGGACTCCTGCCTCTAGCGCCTTCTGCCAGGACAAACTTATAGCCTGGGAGGACATGTCCTCTGTAAGCCAGTCCTCATACCACTTCTGGAAAAAGAACTCGTTTTCAAGTGAGAAGCAACCATCTCCTTTGCACCAAGCCAGTCAGCCTCCCTCTCACTTAGCCCTGTACTTCAACTCTGAATGTTCCCCAAGAGGAAGACAAGACTTGCATCAGCCTGAGATGGACATCCTGAAATTCTGAAAACTCTCCTCCCAGAAGTATGAACTAAAGACTCACCTCTGGGCTTGGCCATCAACTATGCTGCCTCACCATGATCCCCCCCACCACTGCTGTCCGATGTCACAGGAAGCACAAACAGACATCCAGCCACACATGAGCTGATAGACGGTTAATCACTTTGGGCAAGATTTCTGTGCCATCAGCAGCACAACTATCACCTTGAACTCTCTGGTTCCTGACACATACACCCTTTCTGGACTGTTCTAGATTTTAAAAATGCCTCCCTCTGTTTGTGAGTTGCTCCCATAAGCCCTTTCAACTGGGAAAAAGCTCACTTGAACTAGCTCATTTGAACTCAATCACCACAAGGGGTTAAAACCTCTCCCATTGGAAGACAAGATGGTGGACTGGTAGGTAGCAAGAGAGAGACCCTCTCTGAGAGAGACAGCTCAAATGCCAGAATAAAACACCCTGGAGAGACCCAAACAGAGAGAGATGCACTCTCACAACCCAGGAAGAAACTAAAGTGCAAAAAACCGCTCGAATATGAGGTCCTGGGGCTACTATTAGTGAAGATAAGATCAGCGAGCACAGCACCCTCCTCGAGCCACCTGAATTCCTGCCAGACCTGAACAAGCGATCCGCACCAAAGCGACTGGCTTGAGCCACTGGAGCAAAGAGCTGAACAGCCCTGCGTGCAGCTCGCCTGGACCAGCCCTGCACGTGACCCACCCAGAGGCACCGTGAATTCGCACTACAGCCGCACTGAACTCGGAGGTCAGGGAGCCCAGCAGTTCTCAGGGACTGGCATCAACACATGATGAGTGATGGGAATAAGACTCTCCCATGGGAAAGGGGAAACTGACTGGAAGACATGTTGGATTTGGGCAGGACAGCCCTAACTCCATAAGGAAGTGGCTTCAGCTGGTTGCTCCCCTCGCCAAGCGGATTGGTGGAATCTGCTTGGACTAGGCCATTCCCCTGGCAGGGACCCAGTGAGTCGCTACAATATTTCTTCCCTGAGATCAGTGCATACTGACTCAGTGAAGGCCTGCAAAGGTTGCTGGCTCAGAAGGGAGGAGCTAGTGCACACTGCCGGGGGGTGAACTCTAATCTCTGATAACCTATTGAAGAGGGCTAAAGCTCCTAGCCTGCGCCCTCTAGAGGAGCCTTAACCAACAAGAAAAGGGTCTGGGAATTACACTGTACACTTGTATGGAAGGAACCAAAAACATGATGAAAGGGAGAAATAAGAAACAACTCCCAGCCCCCAACCCTGAGAACATTGATCCAGGAGAG
>PVJX010030566.1:0-22042 GCA_004027295.1 Dolichotis patagonum
TTTGGTATGTGGTGAGTAGCTGTGAGGTATTAATCTACAGGCTCCTGTACATAAGATAGGAAACAGGAAAAAAAATAAAGATAGGAAACAGATCTACTATGACTTAGACAACATGTACTTTATTATAGGAGACAATGTAAAAATAATGGGTTATATTCTATATGGGAGAACAAAGACAAATTGTTATTGAATTTGCTTATGAGCAAATGAGCAAAATAATTTTCTTGACAGGCAAGATTATTTACAAATGTAAATGTATGACACAAATTATTAGTGTGAAAGTTTCAGCGCCTCCTCATTCATGGGTTTTGATGATAGCTGTAATATAGATCCTTACCACTTATCTCTTAGCAGCAGGATGTGCACTTGAGTCGCCCCCATCCCACTCCCTGCTGTGAATCCTGAAAGTGTACTTTGTCATTTTGTGAAAGCTCTGAAATACCTGGGTTTTGTTGGAATGAAGTCTACAACCCACCGGCATTATTCAAAGGTGACCTGTTTACAGATGATCCTGGGTAATATTTCACTTTCTTTGCCAGCAGATTTCCCATAGTAGCTTTTGTGTCTCCCAATGCATGGGACACAGAGAGATCATCTTCCCTACTGTACTCCAGTGACAGCTGCCACCATTCACAGACAGTTACATGCTTGCAGGTCCGATATCCAAAGCTAACCAGTGTCATAAATTGCACGTGTGGATTGCCCGGGGGCACCTGGCTATGTCTACAGCAGAGCCAAAAATAAAGTTCCCGACTTTTGCCTTGCAACTGTCTTGCCTCTCTGAATCAGTCTCAACTGCCTGTTCTTTTCCTGTCCTAAGCATTCTCCTTGTTATTCCTTTCAGCTGTCTCCTCTAGTCTTGTATGCAGGCCCAGAAACAATTTTCATTTTTTTGTTACATTACTAACAGTTTACAACAAAGAGAGGATACATGTCATTATGTCATGGAAACAGATTGTTTTGTAGATCGTTCTCGCTGTGTTATTATGCTGTTAACACCATGTGGGCAGACAATTTTTCTCTGTACTCTTCACATGCATTATACAAATGTCTCACCATTGTGTTGTGGACTGAGGAAGGTTAATCTTTCAAGGTGGTCTTCAAAGTATTTCATGGCAAAATGTTTACTGATTCCTTCTCCTTTGAGATTCATACTATAACGAGTACAATCGCAGAAAGTTTACTTTGTTTAACCCCAATTTCTGTATTTATTCAATCAAGAGCTAGGGACTTAGCTCAGTGGCGTAAGTGCCTGCCTTGCAAATGCATGGTCGCAAATTCGATCCCTGGTACCATAAAAAGCAAACTAACAAACAAAAAACAAAACGACACCCCCCAAAGCCAAACTATCAATACTGTCACAAGAAGCATCTTTGACATGAAATGGCCATCAAGGTAATAACTGAACATTTACTCTTGGGCCTGGAGGTTTAGCTCAGCAGAATAAGTGCCTGCCTTGCAACCACGTGGTCGTGAGCTCAATCCCTTGCACCAAAAATAAAGTCTCTCAATCAAGAAAAACTCCTACTGTATTTGATCAAGTTGATTTTCACTAAACCAGTATTTAAATATAATGTAGTACACAGTTCTCGAATTTACAGTTCGTGAAGTTTTGAAAAAATCTAAATATTTATGTGACCCATACTCATTTAAATAAATACATCTTTATTTAGTGAAGTGTTTTGTTATCCAATCACACTGTGTATTTCCATTTTTACATTTTTCTATTTCTCAGTGTTATTTTATTTTATACTTCAATTTATTAGTTTTTGCTGGATGGACCTGGAAAAAGTTTTTCCACTTTTTGAGGATTATGAATAAATTTGTTGTATTCTTGTACAAGTTCTTTGTGGACACAGGATTTCCTTTGCGTTACAAAAATCCTGGGGAGTGGATTTGATGAGTCATAAGGTAAATATTTGCTCATTTTTTAAAATGAAAGTACAAATATGTTATTCAAATGGTTTGTTTAATTATACACCACCATAAAAATATATGAGGATTTCTGACCACTAAGAAGTTTTTTCAAATGCATAGTAACAAATGAAATATAATACGAAATGCATATCTAATATATATGTGTGTGTGTGTGTGTGTGTGTGTGTGTGTGAAATGAACCTAATCAAACTATATGAGAAAAATAAGAGCTTAGTCTGACTTAAAGAAGTGTTACTGCATGTCTTGAGTTTGTTGTGTTGACAATTCACGGTTTCCTTAAGGTGTTATTGGTCTCTAGTGGCTTAGGAATTTTAAGTATTTCTTCATATTCTTAATGACACTGAGATAATTTTGCTGCTAAATATTCTTCAATTAAATTACAAAAACTAGTATAGAATTTTATGGTTCAGTTTGTTCTTTAATAGTAGAATTGGCAGTTATACTTAAAACGGATAATTAGTTTTCATATTAAAATAAGTATTGAGTGATAATAAGAGACTAGATATTGCAAGTGGGAAATTTTCTTTTGGTTTCATAGATTGAATCACCAGTGTATTTTTACAGTAAAGCTTGAATTTTGTAAACATTATTTAAATCTGAACAATGCAGCTTCACTTGAAGAGTAGTATTTTAGACAGTTCTGTTGAAACAGTTAAAAACATACGCTTTGAAATTAATGCACTCATAGTAAACATGTTTGTGTTTTCAATGTGAGAATATACATTTACCTAGGAAATAAGATCTAGGTAAATTGCTGAGTGACTCACTGATACACATTTATTATGTTATTTTTTGGTTAGCTGACAGAATAAGAAGACAAGGACTCTTGCTTACTGGATCAGTCACATACACTTTGCTTAAACTCCTGCAATCTTCTAAACATTTTATGGTATGTTTTGTAGTCATAGCTTCCTATAACAACACAGGAGGCAAAGACCTTAAAAACATTCAATAAGAACTTCCAATTGATCATTAAGTTCCTGTAAATCATCTTGTATTTAGCATTTACCTTCAACAATGGAACGTTTTCCTTCATTTACCATGGAGAAAGTCTATGGCCATGCATTCATGGTTTGGAAGTGAGTTTTATCATGATTTGCTCATTCATATTAAGTAGACTTCCTTTGTTGTTCCAAGACGAAAGAGCATGTGGAGAGTGCAGGGTTACAAAAGGCTCATTTCCTGCCCAGTACTAAAGCTTGTAAGGAAGGAGATAGGCTCCATGCTTGTAAAATGCAAAGCATAGACTGATGCTTTTGCCTAAGGACTACAGCACTTTAGTCGCCAGAACGCCTTTTTAAAACATTGCATCAGATTAGATTCCTCAATCTTCTTCCATCATAATGTTGATCACCACCTCTCTTGTAATCCTCTATACCACACCAGACTGCTATTGCTGTTATTCTAATTTGTTATTATTTGAAATGTTATTGTGAATTAATTTTTCCTTGGAAAGAACGAGTGATTATTTTAGGAATAATAATTTTGTTCTATTCTTACCCACCCAGACTAATGTTAGCCTCAAAATATTCTTTTTCCATTTTAACTAAGTTGTTTTAAAGAAAAGTGATGTAGGTGTCAGAGTGTAGGAGGATGTCTGACTAAAATCAACTGAGAATTCCTCCTCCAGTGCTTTTGTTCATAAAAAATTAGAATTTTCTTGCTTTAGATAGAACCACCACTCACTGCTAATATTACCCTGAGCCCTCATTACCTTGTAAACATTTGGATTGCTGTGAAAGGGAGAAAGGAGTGACAAAATAAGAGATGAAAACAGAAGATACAATTACAGTCATTTGTTCCACGGGGGGGCTTTACTTATACACTGTGGATGGGACGTATAGAATTCCATGCATGGATCTTTCTTGTGACATGGTAGGCATAATCTGTATGTTCTTAAGACTCTATCCCCCGGTACACATATCCTATAGAATACCAGGAAACGTGAACGTAATTCATTTCTCTCTGGTGACTTGGTCACATAATATGGCAGAGTGCACTTGAAGGAGGGGAGATCATCTTTATCATGAATAAGGTATGTGCTAGCAGAAGCCCAAATATGTCAGATTGTTCACATTAAATGTGTGTAACTCTTTGCATATCATTATACCTCCATAAAGCTGTTTAAAATGGAAAAAAGAAAGGGATTTTTTTAAAGACAAGCCCAGCTTTAATTATATGAACATTTTAAATGAAGAATGTTGTCTCCATTGGGCTGGCAGATAAAGTCACAGACACTTTTGCTGACCAGGAAAAAGCCATGAGTGGCCTCGGCAGGCAACGTGGCAAGAATTGTGGGTAACAGCTAGGGGTTAGGAGCAGACAGCAACCAGCAGCTCCACGAAAATACAGATCTCAGTGCTACAACACAAGGAAGTGGACACTGCCAACAAATGGGGAGCTTGGAAGAGGATTCTCAACCCCAGATGGTAACCCCACATGATTCCTTGATCTCAGCAACATAACACTATCAGCAGAGTTCTGACCTGCAGAAATCGTGAAAAGTAAGTGTATTTTTGAAGCTGCTAATAGAAGACTAAAAACAGTGAGGAAACTGGTTTATTAAAATGGTTAAAGGAGAAAAGAATAAATATTATATTAATTCTCTAAATTAAATATGTAAATGTTTATTCTTTTCTTGATTTGTGGTAGAAGATAGATTCTGGAATTCAAATTGCAATAATCTTCTACAGAAAACATATTTACAATGCCTTTTTATGTTTTCTCATTTTGAGTTGTTTAAGATGAATTAAATTCTTAAAGATAATTGTGTAGTAATTTTGATTTCAGAATAATTTTAAGTTTTAGAATTCTCCCTTTCTTTATCCTTTCACTTGTTGGAGTCCCCCATAATTTCACAATCATCATTCTTGAATTCACCTTCATAACTCTTTTGAAAACACTCAATTTAATTGTACTTGACCCAATATTTTCCCCTGACTATTACTTTAACAGAAAGGAGGATACTTTATGTCATACATAGTAAAATTCTACATTTAAATAACATACAAATGTCATGAACGAGTTTGAGAACAAACACATTTGACTTAGTTGAAGTCACTTGTGCATTTAACTTATTAAAAGTGAGCAAGTTTACATATCTTGGTCTATTGGGTGCAATCTTCAAAGTGCGGTCATCCTCAGCAAGAAGATGGAACAGTGGGTTGGGGGACGTTACTCAATCTGACAATTAACTGAATGGAAGTAGATTATGAGACTACTGTACAGACAAATGTTGTCAATGAAATTATATTGCTTTATGACGCTTCATTAAAAGTAGAGTGTAACCATATTAGAACCCAAGATCCTAGCTGACAGAGGATATGGATCCTTTAAAAGTGGATATAAGAGCATTTTGTTTGTGGAAAACTTACAAACTTAATGAGGCTCAAGTGAATGTTCACCTTCACATCCTCCTATCTTAGGAACAGAATTAAATCAGATTGTTTGGCTTTTTGGTTTGGGACAACTCAGTCATTCTAAAACTGCTTTTGGTCCTCTCAGACATAGGTAACTGAATCTTTAAGATGGCTGGCAGAGTGAATGAGATAATAAGAAAACTGTTTGCCAAGTGTGAGGCTTCACCAATGTGACTTTCCTTCATCTGCACTTCCATGTCACTGTGGGATTTTCTGCAACATTTGGTTTGCAAAATGTGAGCTTAACTTCCTAAACCATTTTTTCTGCCTGTAGTATGGCAATTTGCAGGATTGACATGAAAACTTAATCCTAAATATTAGTAGACATTGAGACCCAACCTCTATATTTAATAATAAAAATCCCTAATACTGTATCTACCCTGCTCCTTATTTTTGAATGATTATTAATGTGTTTTCATAATATAAATTTAAAAATGAGAAAAATTTACATATCGTCTTCCTACTCTAATACTTACAGTAACTAAGTTCCTTGTTCCATTTCATTTCTTGCTCTTACAAAACAACAATCGTAGTTTTTAAAAATGTTAAACATGTTTTCCTTCTCACTTCTCACTCACTTTGTGGGATCACCTTGGAGTATCTAGTGAGAACAGCGATAGATCAGCTAAATGTTCCTCCTGTCACAGCTGTGAGACGTTTTCAGCGTGCACACTTACAGGTCTCCTTCCTTCCTCTTCCTGCCAATGTAGAGCATGCACACATAGACAGAGATTGTGCATCAGATTAAGATTAGAGCTGGAAAACTTTATTCTCTCCTGACACTGGCGTCAAATCTCTCACAGACCATTGGTTTCCTCATGAGAGTAGAGCACACAAACTGGCTTTTGGACAGGCTGGTTTCATGAAAAGTGAAGTGGGGAAGAAGTTGTTTCCTCACCAAATAGCATGCAGGCAGAAAATGGAAAAAAAAATACAGAGATACACCAAAACAATCATCACTTTTCAGGAAAGAGGGAGAGAGAATGAGCATAAAGTGAAAAAAATTTGGAAGACAGGAAGGGAGAGGAATCAGGTAAAAAGTGTAACTGAAAAATAGCAGAATCTGGAAATAAGTTTGAAAGCCTTATTCTTTAACTGGTGTGTGGCTTATTGGAATTCCACGCAGAGGTCAAGGTCCCAGGTCACACCTGTCGCACTGAATGAGGTTCATGACTGACATCAGTGTAACCTCTAGGCCATGCCGCAGAGGCATCTGATATACAGAGAGGAAGCATAAATATACCCTTGCCCCTCCAACACACATGCACCACCACAAAACCTTTTATCAGTGAGCGTCAGACATTTGTATTGGCACCTGTTAGGCCAGCTGTGATGTCTTTACAGTAAAGCCTTTGCTAATAAAAGAACCACATTGAGGGCAAAATCAGCTGTTTCACTGTTTAATTTTTACTAGATCATCTATTCTTATTTTTTGTTTATTAAAACTATGTTTTGAGTATCAACTACATGCTATTTTCAAATTTGGGGGAAAAAGTAGGGAATGAAACAAAAGGAGATCCCAAGTATCTCAAATTCTAGTTGGGATAAATAGGCAATGTAATTTTTAAGTGTGTATATGGAGTTAATGAGACTGAGAAATATCAGGGTATATTTTATGTGTTTTATGTGGCATAGTCAAGAAAGGCTTTAGTTGATAAAGTGACATTTGAATGGATAAGTAAAGAAGTGAGGCCAGGAGTTTAGCTCAGTGGCAAAAGCGCCTGCTTGGGAAGTGCAAGTTCCTGGGTTTGGTCACTAGTTAAAAAAAAATAGAAGTAAAAAAGTGAAGGAGCAAGTCAAGGAAATAATTTTTGGAAAGTGCACTTTGGATGAAAATCTAAGCCAGTACAAAGATACTGAACTGAAATGTTTAGAACACTTAATGGAATTTTAAAGGAGGCAATCTTAGGAGGAAGAGAGAAAAGGGCATCAAAGAGAAAGGTTAGGCATGAAATTAATGAGATAGCAAATAATCTGCATCTTTTAGGCTAATACAAAGATTTCACTTTTTATTGTTTTAGGCTTTGAATTTTTTCAAGGCAAAATAATCTTTCTTTCTTTCTTCTTTCTTTCTTCTTTCTTTCTTTCTTTCTTTCTTTCTTTCTTTCTTTCTTTCTTTCTTCTTTTCATTTATTTGCATAGGTAGTATTATTGTCCCCATGGAAGCATAAGGATTTATGAAAATTCTGGCATGTATTGCCCCACAAGTTAACATTCAGGAAAATGTCCTATGTATAGTAATGTTCTTCCACCACAGAGTGTTAAACCCAAGGAAGAATTTCTACCATGCCGTATTAAAGTGGAAGGAATAACTACATTTAAGGAAATATTAAATAACTATATGCTTTACTTGTTTTTCCCCAACTGTTTCGATGAAAAAGATTTCTACGTTTTTATGGTTTCTTATGGATGGTTCTTTTAATCCTGACATAGGAAGCCACTGAGAGGTTTTTGACAAAGTGACACGAACTGACAGAGGTAGTCATAAAGCAACCCAACTGCATCCCAGAGAAGGAATTTGAGTTGTGTTGATATGAACAGTCCGTGAAAAACATGAGTCGAGTCTCTGTGTCAGTGAGTGAAGAAGCATCCAGCTGTCTTGGAGTGTTGGAGACAAACAATGTCTTGGTTACTTTATCATTGCTGGGACAAAATACTCAACACCCACAAGTTAAAGGAGGAAGGGTTGACATTAACTCACAGTTCATAGAGGTTTTAGTTCATAACTGGCTGGTTCCAAGGGAAACGGCATGGCAGAGGGGCTTCCTGGAGGAGGCACCGTTCATGGAATGACAGGCAGGAAGGCAGCAAGCTTATTCCACTTAGGCTGTAAGCCTGTTGGTTGGTGCCACCCACACTCAGCGTGGAGGGGACTCCTGGCTTTAGTAAATCCATCCAGTCACTCACTCCCAGAGCTATGCTAAACAATTAGGCTATTAATCCAATAACACATACCCTTAATCCCAGTACCATATACCCATGATTCAGTCATCTCCCAAAAGTCACAGCTATGAGTCACAGCTATGAGCAAGGCTTTGGGGGGACATCCAGATATAAGTCATAACAAATAAGTGTCAGATTATAAAAGTAGATAGTTTTCACTCTTCTTATAATAAAGTTATTCATGTTGACTTCCTTGTCTTAAAAGGTAAAGGTACTCTGGAAAAGAATATTGCTATCTAGAAACACATTTTCTTTCCATTTGACCTGGGGTTTCCTCACATCAGTGATACTGAGCTAGCAAATTCATTAAAAGTTTAGTCTTTTGAAATTAGCTAGTCTCTTTCTTGTGAAAAACTGATCAAAGAATGACCTATTCTTAAGGTTTAAACCTGGCTTCTAAATTTTCTCAAATGAATCCTTTTTGTTTCAGTTGCCCAATTTTTGAAAAGTAAATCAAATCTTCTGACCTGTTTTTTTTTTTTTTTTTTTGTGGTACTGGGGATCAAACTCACAACCTTGCACTTGCCAAGCAGGTGCTTATGCAGCTAAGCTAAATCCCCAGCCATTAACCTATCTTGTAAAAGCATCAACATCTTTCTTAATTCTTCAGCATGTACCAGTTTGAAATTACTAAATGCCAAAAATGTGCATTTCTCAAAGGTCTTTATGTAAATCACAATAGTAGTTTAAAAAAAAGAAATCCTCAACAAATCCACTATATTTACCATGGTAGTATAATTTAAAGATGAAGAAGAAATATATTTGCAAGTTATCCCACCCAATATATGTAAAACACTAGGGATACTGCTAAAGTAAATATCTTTCTGGTGAATATTGAGTATTTCAAGTAATTTCATGATAGACATTCAGCTTTTTTAACGTGTTTCAGCAATATGGAATTATTAGTGCTAAGTGTTACCAAAGCTCCCAACCCTATCTATTAGGTTAAACTATAACAAGGCATCTGATTTCAGTTTAGCACATTCCAGAGAACTGTTCTGAAATGATCTCTCATTATATATGCATGTGATACTTTGCTTACACCTATGTAGACTTACACATGAATTACATGGATAATTTCACAATGAAGTTTGCAAAACATGTTAGACTGCTGATTTACTTCTAATTTCTTCATTGACCTTTGAGTTATTTTTTGGTGTGATACCCAGGGTTCTAACAAGAGACCTGTAATTAAGTTATATCGAAAGCTTAATAGGTTTCTAGTTATATTAGCGATGAAACTGAGTAAAGCTCGAAAAGACATTTGGATGTGTTTTCACGGCAGCTCAAGAATGTACTTATTTGTCTATCAGTTTAGCTAGTATGTTCAGCAGCACCCTGACTACTGAGTGGGTGTAGACTACCTCAAGGGTGTAGATTCATAAGCCATCTTGTACACTTCAGTATTTACTGTCTGACAATGGTCATGGTAGTGCGGGGTTGGATGAGGCACTTACCACCACTGAACTGAGGGATTTGTCACTGTAGGGCCTGGTGCCAGAACCTAGAAAAAGAAAACAAAGAATGTGATCTTGCCTACTTGATGTAGGTATTTTACTTAGGACCCACAGCAGGAGAATGGAGAGCGTAGCTCAACTAAGATGAGTCAGCAGAAAGTGGTAGCAAGTAACAGGCTGAGGACCAGGATAAATGAGTGGGACCCAAAAGGGATAGAATGTGCTTGTCTACCACACACTTCATTCCCATCCTTGCTAGCCTGTGTCTCCACTGCTTTTTCTCCTTAAGTAGGGTTTTCTCATGGTTCGCCTTTTTGCCTTTTATCCACTGTTTTTCCTATTAACGTGTACCTATCCACCTTTCCTATTCCAACCAATGCACTCAAACTACATATAGTAACATCATAAATCATGCTATGTAATTTATGCATATAAAATTATCTCAGATGATATTTTGTTTAAATGCAAATTGAACCTCTGTATGTAAGTTATAGTAGAAGATGTGATTCAAATTTGAAATTCTAAGGAACCAGATAATCCTCACAGATTTCTTATTTTGATTGCAAGATTGTTCTGATCAAACACAGACTACTTCTTGAAGAATATAAACAGGAGCTTTTAAAATATTGTAGTGTATATCACTTGGGAAACTACCAAAATATCCACCATTCAACTATAAATAGAACAAAAATTCTTAATATACTCAACATGGACGAATCTAAAATACAGGATGTTGAAAGAAATAAGTCATTTATACAAACAGAAAAATCATATGCCATATGTTCCATTTGCATGAAATTTATGGAAAGGCAAAGCTGTGATATTTTTTCCTCCAGGTGTTTTAGTAGGATGAAAAAGTCTTAGGGTGATAAGAATCTACTGTATCTTGATTCTCAATGGTTGTTACATTTATATTCATATGTAAATGTTAATCAACTGCACACTTGAATTTCTGTGCTTTATGGGTATAGTTCAATTTCTCTTCCTTCTGGCATACTTACTGAATTATAGCTTTCTGGGGTATCCCATAGATATTTCAATTTAGTAGTCTAGAGTATTCTCAGAAACCTGGGGGGTTTTTTTGTTTGATTTTGTTTTTACTAATCATTTATGGTATTATGCTGTTCATGTCTTGGAGCATATTTTCAGTTGTTTGGAGTAGATTTTCATGACTGCAACTATAATGCAATATTAGACAGTCAGTGAGAAACTGGTCCATTGGTGTTTTAATTTTATAGTTCCTTCAGCATTTATGAATTTGTGCAATTTCAACTGCATTCTCCATTATGGAGAATCATGTAATAGTGATGTTACAAAATTATTTTCATTCAAGTCACCAAAATGGCAGGATTTGAGTAAAATATGGAATTCTTCAGGCTATTTTTCAGCATCTGTCAAAAGTCAAACTATATAACCCATAAAGCCCCCTCCCCACCCTCTATTCAGGCCTGAAATCAAATTCAATTCCCTGTTGAGAGTCAAGATTTAAGTTCAGATCCTTGGGGTATCATGTAATGAGCTATAATGAGTAACTTCTAGGACTTCCTATTTAAAACAACTGACTTTTGTTTATTAACTGTAAACAACACTATTTCAATATGCAACTGTATTCTAAAACTTTTTAAGTAAGTTCCGTTTGTTTACAGACATAATATCTCTTTTCTTTTCATAATGCTTATACTACTGCTTACAGGGATACAAATGCAAATATAAATACAATTATGGTAAGATTTATATTGAGCGCTACAAAATGCATGAATTTAATTTTCTTCATTTTCAATTTGCTTACAGCTAACTCAGCCCAAGGTGATATAATCATTCTGCTGGTTTTCTGTGCCAAATGTTGAAGGTATTTGAGGTTAGTTGTTGTACTAAAAAGGAATTGTACTACCACTGTGAAACTCATTTTATTCTCTTAAATCTACTTCAGTAGGCTGAATTAATAAATATTGTGCATAAGGAATTTTTCAAAATATATTATCAGCTTGTATTACTATTAAAGCTATATTTATTTTAGTGGACATTCAATAAATTAAAAGACCAATGTAAATACTTTGCTGGTGGACTATACTGATAAATTAAATCATCTCTGTCTTCTGTAAAATATAAAATAGAGGAAGTGAGAGGCAAAGAGACAGGATAAATACAAGTAAAATAGAAAAGATTTAAATTTTTTAAGCTTAGAGTTGAGAGTGTTCACTTTAATAAACTTACTTAGAAGAATATGAAAAAGTTTATGTATGTTAGCTTAATAGGTAAGACTTCAAACTTTATAACAAGAAGAAGGTTTTCAAAGCCCAAATTCAAAATTTTCTCCACTACTCGGTAAATATAACACAGTGGTGAAGTAACATAATTTGTTGAAATAGTGGTTTCAATATTATTTTCTGTATGTATTATATTAGGTAATACTGGAAAATACTAAAAAATGTCACCTATATGGTGATGATGGTGATGATGGCACTTCTTAGTAATGATGGATGTAGGGTAGAAATTATGACAGAAGCTGTTCTTTTTCAGTATAAGGAACTGAATTTTTAGTCTTCATACTGAGATATTACCCCACCACCTTTATAAAACTTTATAATTTTTAGACAGGATTTTTCTAAGTCAATATGTCTTTCAGCCTGGCCTCAAAATCACAATCCTCCTAATTCAGTTTCCCTGAGAGCAAGATTATAAAGCGTCGCCATTTCAAAGAAAGACACCTGCTTCAAAATAGTGCACCTGAATTTGCTATTTCATCTCTAAAATATCAAACCAATTAAATTTAAATATGACAGAATATATACTTATTAAATAGCTTTTATTTTAAAAATAAAAAAGAACAAAAATGGTAATACAGAATTTCAAAACAAAAAATAAGAAAAACACTAGTTAGTATATTGTGTACAGTTATCTTCAAAGTAGTTTTTCAGATTACAAGATATAGGCATGAAAAAATGATCAAATGATCTAATGATGTAAGTACAAACTGTTCTTTTTGATCAATAAAGAGAGATTAGTAGTATAGTTATATATATTGTATATAGTTGGATAGATAGATAGATAGATAGATAGATAGATAGATAGACACATAATGTTTTCCCTTCATTCTTTGCTCCTTTCTCTTATACCAGTTGTTCTTTCCTTTCAAGCAGTTTCTTTTCCTTTTCCTTTCACAATATATATAAGTCATTTTTTAAAATACAGCAAACAAGGATAATTTTACGTCTTATAGCACTGACAAAAGATATTGGCATAGGCACAAATTTCATAAAGATATTTTAATAACTAATATCAAATTTAAAAATGGAATCAAATAAAAATGATTTTACCAAACTAACCCAGAGTCAAGTAATCTAAATCAAACAAAAGACCAATTGCTCACAGGAAAAGATTCTACTCACAGAAGAAATACAATAAAAATAAATGTAGGCCCATAAATTATTTAACATAATCTTAAAAATAACTAATTTTACATTATAATTTTGACTTTTACAATGTTTCTTCCTGGTATAGCTTAGAGAATTGTAACTAACAGTTAATGTTCCAAAGGAACAATGTAAAAATGATGACGTGTTTCCCTGGCTGATTTCCATACTTAAAGTTTTAATACTGACTACTCATTTCTGAAAGGCTATTTGTAATAAAAACTTGTGATTTCATATTTGAGTTATTACATGATAATATGTTGATATTGTCTCACAACTAAAAGATTGAGAGTTTAAACTTTCTTTCCCTTACACTGATCCTCCTATCCTAATCCTGATAACTCACATTTCTGGCCATCAAGTTCAGGAAAGTTTTCACATATTCCTAGGATATACGAATTCTATTTTCAGGTCCCACATTCTTTGATATTTGAAAATAATTTAAAGGAAATAATCACTCATAGTAGTGGCATAATTTTGATGTAACCAGTAGGCTGTGGAAGTCCTCCTCCTTTTTACAAGGTACCTCTGTCTCAGAAAGTAATCTCCCTCATCAGTTGGCACCAGTTTTAACAGGACTGGTTATGGTTAGCTGCATGTATAGTTTTTTTTTCTCACTTTTCCATTTGTATTGCTTCAAAAGCCATGCTCTTTCTCAAATGTTCACTTAGGAGAGCTTTTCCTGAATCAGAAAATAGGTGAAAAGTACCTATTAAGGACTTCTTACTACCCAGCATCAGTTTTACAGATGTGGCAGCAAGAAACAAGAGATTAAATTCTTACCTTTTAGATGTGGCAGGGTTAGGGTCACTGGTAAATCCTACAGTCAACATCTAATTATGCTGACTGAAACTTGTCATATGGTCACTTTCAAACCAAGAGGATTTGAGGGAAGGTTCTGCTTTTCTGGGTGGCAGGAGGACTGCTACTATGAGGAAGGCATGGAAACCAGCAGACCCTACCTCAGTCCTGGAGGATAAAGGTAACAGGAAAGCTAGGGGATCTTTCAGGAAAAGTAAGAGTGTAAGGTGTGGTGTACACAAAATGAGCTTGGGGCTGAAAAGTAGGCAAAGACCAGACAAAGACCAGATTAAAGCATCCTGCTAAGGCATGGAGGCTTGGAAGCACTGCATATTCTGTTGCTTTGTTTGTTCTGAAGTGGAATTTTTTGATTAGTTTATATTTTAAAGATACCAGGAACTCATCTTTTCTTTTTTAAATAATTCTATTTCTACTGAGTTCAGCAGCTCTTTCCAATTTCCTTTACTGTTTATTAATTAAGTTTATTGATACATTTTGGATACACATAATGACCACATTCATCATAGGGAATTTGTACCTGTACATGATATATGTTAATGCTTCTATTTTTCTCCTTGCCCCTACCCTGCTTTCAACCTCTCTTCCCTTATTTACAAAAGCTTTGTTTACATTTATCCCTTTTTTATAATTTTTTTATTTTCCCTTTCTGCCTTTCTCCCTCCACCCAGTTTTCCTTCCCGTTTGAGCATTTTCTTCCTATATGTTAATGCTTCTATTTTTCTCCTTGCCCCTACCCTGCTTTCAACCTCTCTTCCCTTATTTACAAAAGCTTTGTTTACATTTATCCCTTTTTTATAATTTTTTATTTTCCCTTTCTGCCTTTCTCCCTCCACCCAGTTTTCCTTCCCGTTTGAGCATTTTCTTCCTATGAGAAAGCAATGCTCTATATGGCAGAGAACCAGAGAAAAATAGGGGCAACTCGACCAGCACCTGAAGATAGGTTGGAGAGACATGATACTTTTGTGCAGTAGACAAATACTCAGATATAATGAAGGAAAACCTTGAGGCTTTTGTAGGTAAAGGAATACAACTTGAGATCAAGTCCAGGAGTGAGAAGGTTCCGAACCACTTAGGTAAACAGCAAGTTACCCTTCCTCCCATAATCTAAAAACTGAGGAGTTAGTGGGACCCAAAATGTGCAGTGAACCCTGTGGAAGTGAAAGGGGAGGAACTGTCTAAAAAAGGATGGTAGAGGATATTGTTAATGGTGTATCATGTTTAAAATCCACATTACTCTCACTGCTCTGTTTAGATGGATTATATCCTATTCCAGTTTGTCTACTTGTACTAGATTTGAGGACACAGACAGCTATCCCAAAAATAGCAGGTTATAGTATGGTACTCATCCTTAATTTCCTATTAATTAATCTGAAGCCCTGTATAACTTACATTGTCTTATTGTGACTTATCTTATTTGAATCTGGTTTTTTAGATTACTGTTTTGCATTGACTGATTTTATTCAAATCTGTTATGATTGATAGTATCAAGTCTAAGAGTATAGGCAACTACACTGAAGATAACAAGATTCACTAAGATACCACATCTGGTTTGATTATTACCTACTTTTGAAGTCTTATAATGTCTCCAATGTTTCATTTTTTTAATATTATTATGTACTGCTATATTCAATTATCCTATTCCTGATGATATAGACAATTCTACTGAAGTTAACAAGAGACAATACAGTAACCGTTGTAGATCACCTTGTGTGGCATTTTCATATGACTTTTTCATGTTTTTATAGGAATTTGTTTTGTTTTATGTTGCTTTGTTTTGTTTTTCCTTCTAATTCAGAAAGGATAGATATACATGTAGAGACTCATGCATGCGTAGAACTTATAAACAGTCTATGAGAGCTGATTATATAACACATGATGAAATGAATAACTAATTTGAAGAAAAAGAGATACTATAGTAACCAGTGCTGATTCTGTAGCATCATGATATGAAATCCAGCAAAACTATTAATTTTTGCTCAAGATGATTTTAGTCTGCTTTTTTTTTGTTTAATTTCAACATATATGAAGGTATGGACAGCTATTTTGAAGAGAATGAGGGACACTATGACAGCCATTGTTGACTTCCCTATTGTCTGGTCTTGAAGATCTAAAATGCCTTCATCATCTTGTTCAGATCAGTTTTATACTATGTTATTTTATATGAATCCACTGTATGTGAAGATATGGACAACTATTTGGAAGAAAACAAGAGACAATATGATAGTGAATACCTCTGGTTGTCTTGCTTTGAAATTTATGCCTCTTACATTGATTTCTTATATTCTGTTTTGTTCTATTTTGCTGTGTTTAATTTTACCCTCTTTTAAAGTAAAAAAAAATTTAAAAAATAGGAAGTAATAAGAGCATTTTAAAAACAAAACAAAAACCAAAAATCTCTTATTATCTCTTCGAGGTAATTGCTGCTAATTCAATGACTCATTTTGAATGGAAAGAAAAATCAGAATACAGCATGAATTCTTAATTGTTAGTGCTGACTATGAATGTTTTATTTATGTAGCTATAAGAAGGCAAACAGCTACTTTCTAGAGTGGATTATGTTTGTGTGTATATTTCTATATTTGAGAGATAAACAATGTTTAACTCACCGCTGCATATAATCTCAGTAGCTTCACCAATGATCATTTACTAAACCTCTGCAAGGTTTAAGGTGCTCTGCTAAATATTTGATGCAGTGTAGGAATGAAACTCATGGTGTTAGAATAATGGAGAAACAAATTAGATCCTTACAGAAAGATGACCAAGATGAGGCAATGTTGACTAAGTTAAAATCGGATAGTTAAAAAAAGAAACGCCATTGAAGATCAGGAAGTGTAACAGGTGTCACAAAATAGCTGTGTCAGTGAGGTTCAGATTCACCTTTAGAAAAGCAGGCACATGACAGAAAAGACAGAGGAGGAAGACAGAGAAAAAAAGAGGTGAGGAGCAGAAAAATGTGGCAAACCCTGTGTGACTGCTAGAGTCTAATCCATTGTCTCCATGCCACAGCAACTAAAAGGAAAACTTTGGGCCAATCACATCAGTGATTCCTAATTCTGTTCCTGTGCATCTATCTTTCTATTGGAGAACTTACTGAAGTTGCAGTCCTGGAAAAGTGGCCAGCCCTTTATGCCACCCTGTTGTTTATGGGAGTCCTGGGATGGCACTGTGCCTACTCCCTGCTTTGCTGCCTTGCATTGCCTGCCGTTTCTGGTTCCTTTCAAATGCTGCTTTCAGTGCCTGCTGTCTCAGGTCCTGGGTCTTCCACAGAGGTCTGGGGTCCTTTCCAAGGGTGCCACCTCCTGTCTTTGTGCCCACTACTCTCCTTTTCCAGGGAAGGTACTCAGTGCCTCAGTGCGTAAAGCACTCATGTTCTTTTTATTACACGCTGCACAAAGTCAGTGGTGCTCAGGGAGGACCACTTTCTTCTAGCACCGTGATGTCTATTTAGGCTCAGAAACAAGGCACAGGCTTACTGCCATGTCTTTCTTACTGAGATTTCAGTGGCTTTTCTTTTCTTAGAGTAACTTCTTACCTCAGGCCAACACACATGGATTGATGAAAGTAGAGTCAGACAATCAAACAATCAACCCCTAACAATCAAACCCTTAGGGGTTTGCTCTGAAGAGTAGCATCATTCTGTGGACAATCTGCTGAAAGAATATTAGTTTCTAAATGGAATAGTGTCAGCCAGACAGTTTTCCAAAAAGAAGGCAAAGAGTTCTCCATCTCCATCTTGCCACTTTGCAGTAGTCAGACTGGCTTGCGTTTATTGTGAATGAAATGTGGTAAGGTGGTTTTCAGAAGATGCGCGTTCTGGTACCAACTCGACCGCTGGACCAGTGTGACCTTAGAGGTCCTTTGATAAATCTGGATTCAATTATCTTTTAATCTAAAAAAACACAAAATAAAATAGGCATAAATAACCATTTGTGGAGCAGTCAGCGGCCCTCTGAGATCCAGCCACGGCCATGGTGGAACCAAGGCGACTGCACAAAGAAGCAATTCACCTGCCCTCTTGGTAAGCGCCTTCCTCCGGTGTGAGCCAGGAGCTCCAGTAGCATCTCCTGTGAGCCTACTGGTGCACGTGGGCTGAGAATCAAGCCCCCACCCCTGTGGCTTGTGAAATATGGGGAGGCCCTGCAGTCTCCACTGCATTACACTGGCCGCCACCATACCCGTTTTCCACACTGGAAGGGCTTCTTGTTGTGAGGATGCTTGCAGAGGGTGAAGGTTCTGTCTGAGGCCCTGCCTCCCCTTGCGTTTTTGCTGCCAGGCTCTCGGGTCTTCCTTTCCCTGAGGGCATCATCACCCCTTTAGCCATAAGCGCTCAGTTCTTCACAGGGAAGGTGAGCTGGCTTTGTTTCTTCTTGATGTCCAGAAACTCTTCCTTTTTATCCTCCATCTGCTGTGTCTCTGATTTCTTTTACCATTTACAAAGAGAAGAAAGGGGAGTGATCTTCAGGCAACCTCTGATTTCTGTGTGATAAAAAGCTCTGAGTCACTGAATATTTAGGCTTGGCTACCTGCTTGAATGGAAGGAGAGGAAATTAGGAAAAACTCAGACACAAATTAATATCCCAATAGATAATCCTGCTTCCACCTGCTGGCTTATGGGTAAATGCAAGTGATTAATTTAACAAGCCTATAACAAGACTAGTAATTAGCATTGGCTTTGAGTATGTCAAATTAGGTTAATAGCTCCTATTTTGTTGGTTTTAAAGTTGGCTCAAAGTCAAGTAGATAATTTCCCCCTAGTTCACATTGCCAAAAAAAAGAAAGCAAAACAAAATAAAGACTTCCAGCTCTCAATGAAATTAATTATACAAGATTCCTGATTCAAAGTCACTGATGTGAATTTTTGAACAATTGTAATAAACTGGTGAATTGTGACTCTTACCTAACCAAGTATAGTTATCTCTTGCATCAGATGATACTCATTATCTGGTTTGCGAATCACCTTGATCAGAAGTGTCCTATCTTGATGGGGAATTCATTGCTTTCATTGCTGAGAGTTACCCCAATTGTGATGTCTTCAGTGGCAGTGCTCCTGCTTTGCTTTCACAGCCCTCTTAAGTTTCTATTTCCTCATTCTAGAGTACCTGGTGTATCTTCTAACATTTGCATTATTTGCTGGCAGGTTCTGAAACTTTCTCCTTTGAATAAGATGTGTTTCTGAGCTTTTCCTGCAGGTCCTTCTGATAATAGGACCTTCCCTCATTCTCTAACCAAGTTTGTCTTCTGTACTCATAGCATAAAATTAACTGCAATATTATGTTTTAAAGCTATTCTATCCAAAAAACTTTACACTGATGAAATTTTAAAGAAAATTTTTATGTAGTGGTTTACTCAAACAAAACAAAAATACTACAGGAAGAAAAGTTTTTAAAGTGAATGTTTATTTAGACAATTTAATAACTGAGTGTGCTTCTGCAAAATATTTTTCATTTTCTTGTGCACATGTCAAACATGCAAAAAAAAAAAAGAACAGTAGTGGTAAGATCATCTGTGACTGTCACAGAAAAAAACAGTTCGATAAACATTTTGATGATTACACATTTGTGATGGCTCTGGAATATTGCAAGAAATACAGGAAATAAAGATGCCATTATTTTTTAGTGCCATGCCACTTTAGTTACAGCATGACACTGGAAATACTCTATCTCCTACTCAGTAAGCACCTGGGAAGACCAGGAATTTCCTGAAGGAAGGGATATTAAGGAACTTTGTCTTGCCTGGGCCACCTGTCTTGTAAGATTTTCTCATTAAATCCACTGTTTTAGTCACCTGCCTTCTGGTCTCATCAAGGTTATCACACAGTTGCTTCCTTGGAAGAGATGGGAAAAATAATCAGAGTATTTCATCTTCTTCCACATCTTTTATCCAAAAATCATAAGAAGCTTGATTAATTATACAGAATATATACAAGTCCTTATTATAAAGCTGGGATATTGCACAAATATCAAGTTAGTCATTCACCTGGCTGGCCTCTCAAACTTTGATTTCTCTGTAAAAATAAGTGTCTGTGTTAATCCTTACCTCATAGAGGGGGTGTGAGAACTAAATGGTGTGATGAATATAAAATGTACAGTGTTATACTTGGCAGGAATGTGTATCAACCTTCTTAATTAGTTTCTATTATGCCAACTTCTTTCCTTGGGACTGTATCTATCAACCATCTTAAGGATCATCTTTTCATATCCAGAAAAAAAAGTTTTAACTCATCAGTTATGCCAAGGAGAACCAAATAAAAATGTCAGTGACATCTTTTCAGATATTACGCTTTTTGATTGGCATGTGGTAACTGTTATTCAGATTTTGATGAAAATTTGTGTGTCTACCAACATAATCATGGTACAGGACGTTTCAACATAGCAGCAATTTCCCTTCTATTTTCCCCTTTCTCTCATTTCCTTCCCACAGTTGCAACCTCTGGGAGCCCTGGCCTCTTCTCTCTTCCAATGGTTTGTTTTTGATGACTGTAATATAAATTGAACCTAATGGAATTTGGACATTTAGTTCTGACAACTTTTATTTTCCAAGAAAATCAATTTGAAGTCAAGCATGATGGTGCCCACATGTAATCCCAGCACTCAAGAGACTGAGGTGGGAGGATTATTGCAACTTTGACACCAGCCTGGGCTACAAAGTGAATTCAAGGTCAGCCTGAACTGCATAGTGAGACCTTGACTCAAAAAAAGAAAGCAGGAAAGAAAGAAAGAAAGAAAGAAAGAAAGAAAGAAAGAAAGAAAGAAAGAAAGAGAGAAAGAAAGAAAGAAAGAAAGAAAGAAAAAGAAAGAAAGAAAGAAAGAAAGAAAGAAAGAGAAAAAGAAAGAAAGAGAGAGAAAGTCAATTTGAGATTCATTCATGTTGTTGCATATATTGATTGTAGGTTTCTTGTCAATTATATTTTATGAGTTTAATATTTTCCATTCACTGGTGGAAAGATATTTGTATTTTATCCACTCTGAGAAGTTTTTTTGTGAATATGAGTTTATATTTCTTTTGAATAAATAACTAGGAATGGAATTATAGGTAATTTAAATACAGTTAATATAAAATAAATTGCTGTGCTTTTTTCTAAAATGATATTAATATTTTGAAATTTTACTCATAAATATATAGTAGTTCAAATGGTTATAAATCTTTGTCAACCTTGGCATTGTTAGATTTTACCCTCCTAAACATTCTACTATATATGTAGCAGTGTCTCATTGAATGCTAATTTAAATGTTCCTCACTGAATAACTTAATTTTCCTCTACGCATTTTGATGAAATGTATATTCAAATCTTTTGTTCATTGTAAAAGTTGTGTTTATTTTATTGGGTTTTATGAACTAGGTACTTACTCATGATAAAAATGTCAGATGTGTCATGTGCAAATGTTTTCTTATAGTCTTTGATTTGTCTTCTCATTCTCCTGATATTATCTTTTAACAAACCAAAACAACAACAACAACAAACTTTTTTGTAATGTCTCAAACTTACAGTTCAATGTATCTTTTTAAAAATTTTATAGATTCTGTTTTTGGTGAAACATTCTATTAGTCAGTGATTAATTCAGAAAGTACTATGTTTGGTACAATGAGCTTCAGAGCAGGCTGACAAGCTGAAGACACAAAGAAGTGCTCATGCTGCTTTGAAAGTCAGAGCCATCAGGCTGAGGGTCCACAGAAGTGACGGTTTTGCGGTTAAAGTTCCAAGGTGGTAAGACGCAGCATTTACATGTGCTTGGGAGTGGGCAATCTTTTTTTTTTTTTTTTTTTTTTTTGCAGTAAGGTTTTGTATCAATTGGATGAAACTCCATGACTTTTTAAATAAGTATTTAGCATCAATTTGACCAGCTATCTGTACAACATGGCTCAGTTCAATTAACACATAAAATTAACCATGAGAAATAACTAAGAACTCTTTGTCAAATCAAGAGATGTAGGAAATTTTTCTTATGTTTGTTGCTTAAAGTTTTATTTATAGATTTAGTTTGGAAAAACAGGTCAGTGAAAACTAATACTGCATTATGAAAGAAAAAATATTTTCAATAACAATGATATC
>PVJX010030567.1:0-21991 GCA_004027295.1 Dolichotis patagonum
TTCTATGGAGTCTTTAGTTTCCTGATAATCTCTTTGAATTTGCTTCATGAATTCTAGGTTTTTTCTGTATTCTTCATTCAATTTTTCTCTCCTTTTTTGTTCCTCCATTCTTCTGTCTGTGTCTTCTTGAGAGATGCCCAGCCTTTCTTTTATTAATCTACTTATCTCTTGTTTAATTTGAATTAATATTTCAGTTTTGGTCCCACTTACGAGGTCCTGAAGATATCTCTTTATGTCCACTAACACTGTGTTTGATGTTGCATTTTTGCTTCCCTCAATCTCTTTTGTATTTACCTCTCCTGGATCAGTGTTCTCAGGGTTTGGGGCTGGGGTTTGTTTCTTATTTCTCCCTTTTGTCATGTTTTTGGTTCCTTCCATACAAGTGTACAGTGTAATTCCCAGACCCTTTTCTTGTTGGTTAAGGCTCCTCTAGAGCACGCAGGCTAGGAGCTTTTGTCCTCTTCAATAGGCTATAAGAGATTAGAGTTCACACATGGGCAGTGTGCGCTGTCTCCTCCCCTCCGGGCCAGTCAACCTTTGCAGGCCTTCTCTGCATCAGTGTGTGCTGATCTAAGGGAATTAATTTGTAGCGACTCACTGGGTCCCAGCCAGGGGCCTGGCCTAGTCCAAGCAGATTCCACCAATCTTCTCGGTGAGGGGAGAAACCAACTGAAGCCACTTCCTTATGGAGTTAGGGCTCTCCTGCCCAAATCCAACATGTCGTCCAGTCAGTTTCCCCTTTCCCGTGGGAGGGTCTTATTCCCATCACTCACCGTGTGTTGATGCCCATCCCCAAGAACTGCAGGAGTACCCAACCTCCAACTTCAGCGAGGCTGTGGTGCTAATTCACAGTGCCTCTGGGCGGGTCACATGCAGGGATGGTCTGAACAGCCACGCATGGCTGTTCAGCTCCAAGCTCTGGTGGCTCAAGCCAGTCGCTTCAGTGATCGCTTGGCCAGGTCTTTTGCAGGGATTCAGGCAGCTTGAGGAGGGCGCCATTCTCACTGATCTTAGCTTTACTAATGGTAGCCCCAGAACCTCATATTCGAGTGGTTTTTTGCACTTTAGTGTCTTCCTGGGTTGTGAGAGTCCATCTCTCTCTGTTTGGGTCTCTCCAGGGTGTTTTATTCTGGCATTTGAGCTGTCTCTCTCAGAGAGGGTCCCTCTCCTGCTACCTACCAGTCTGCCATCTTTCAATGTTGTTTTCCATATATAAGTAATTCAAAATCTTTAAAATGAATGAAATTGCTAAATGTATAAGTAAACCTATAAATTTCTCATTGATTATTTTCTCTAGCTTTTTAAATATAAAAATTCAATGCATTGTGGAGTTTGCAGACTATATAGAACTTAAATTTTTAGAAATAGTAGCAAATAAGTGGAGGGACCTGAAAGTATTTTTTAATTAAATTTTTATTAGTGTATGCTTGTGATCTATAATGATTACATTTAGCCTGGGGGTTTGATATATATACACACTGCATCATGAGAATTTTTCTTCCCCCTATGTTTCCCATATTTGTTTGTTCTTATTTCCCCAGATTCATGTTTGTTAACATGGATTTTTTTTATTTTGCTCTTTAAATCTTTGGTATTTTGTTCCTTTCAGAGACAACATGATATTTAACCTTTTTTGACTTCTTTATTACATTTAACAGAGCGGGTGAAAGATATGGATCCCAAGATACTCTTTTGCATGCAGATAAGAAGTTTTTGCAACACAATTTAATGTTAGTGACCCAAGATCCACTGATTTTCCTATGAACAACTCACATTTACCCTTCTTTTAATCATCTGTTCATGGGCATATAGGCTGCTAGCATGACTTTAGTATGTGAACTGTGCTACCATGAGCCTGCATTTGTATGTATCGTGCTGTCATATGGTGGGGTTTGCTCTGTTAGGAAGATATCCAGGAAACTTGTAAGTGGGTCAAATGAAGTCCTATTTTATTTTAAAGAGGGAATTCCATACTGATTTCCAAAGTGGTTGTACTAATTCATGTTTCCACCAAAAATGTAGGTTTCCATTTTTCACACATTGCCAGAAGCTTGTATTGTTTCTTGAGTCTTTCATGATGATCGTTCTTACCAGAATAAGGGAGAATCTCAGGGTTGTGTGACTTGCATATCTTTAATGGCTAAAGATGCTGAACACTTTTTTTCATGTGTTTATTTATATATCTTCTTCAAATAAGTGTCTGTTTATTTCAATAGCCCCTTTTACCGGATTTTTTTTTAATTTTGAGAGAGGGGTCTAAATTTTTTTTGTTGTTGTGTATTTTTAGTCTTCTGAGGAGTACTAGTTATTTTTTCTCAATCACTGTATTGCTTCCTTTGCTTTACAGAGTTTTAAGTTTAATATGATCCAAATTATTGATTTCTGGTATTACTTTTTATTGCAACTTGAGCTCTTCTTAGGACATCTTTATTTACATCTCTGTCTTCAAGAGTTTTACCAAATTTTTCTTCCATCAAATTTAGCATTTCTGTTTTTATATATAGTCTTTGGCCCATTTTGATTACATTTTAACAGAGAGAAAGAAATGTGAATCAAGATTTATGCTTTTGCATGTTGATAACCACTTTTCCCAGTAACAGTTGTCAAAGAGGATATCTTTTCAATGGCATACATAATTAGCCTTTTTGTCAAAAGTCTGATAGCTGAAGGTTCATGGGCTTTTTTCTTCATCTTCTATTCTATTTGGTCAGTGTGTCTGTTTTTGTGTTAGTGCCATGTGGCTTTTACTATTGTAGCTTTGCACTTCAACTTCATTTGGAATTATATTGTTTCTGTTCTTGCTGTTGTCCAGGACTGATTTGGTGATCCTGTTTTTTTTCTCTTCTCCTATAAATTTTTGAGCTATTTTCTCTAGCTCTATGAAAAAAAATTGATATTTTGATAAGGATTGCAGTAAATCATTTTTAGTAATATGGCCGTTTTTATATTATATCTGACTCTCCAACAAGAGGGAAACTGTTTCCATTTTCTAATGTCCTTTTTTTTTCAGAGCAATATAGTTTCATTACAGAGATCCTTCACTTGTTGAGGTTCAGTCTTAGCTATTATGAATAAGATTATTTCACTAATCGTTTACTCAGTGGATTCATTTATTATATATATAAGAATACTGTTGATTTCTTTTCTATTATGTCATTTTGGTGAATTTGTTTATTACTTCTAAGAATCTTTCTGGTGAAGTGTTTTGGGTCCTTTACCAAAAGGATTATGTCATCTGCAAGATATTTTGACTTTTTGCTTTCCTGTTCAATTTGTTTTCATTTTTCTTACCAAATAGCTTAGGCTAAAGTTTCAAGCACTGTATTGAGCAGGAGTAATGAGAATGGATACACTTGACTTGTTTCTGATTATAGTTTTTTCCCCAGGTTAGTATGATGCAAGCTGTGGTTTCGTCATAGGTGAGTATCAATTTTAGGTAAGGTTCAATTGTACCACTTTTCACTGATATTATTTTTTATTACAAATAGTTGTGTATTTTGTCAAAGACTTTTAATTCGTCTGTTGAGAATATCAGGTGATCTTTATATTTTTGCTTATATGAAGCATTGATTGTATTTATTGATTTACCTGTTGAGTCATCCTTCTATTGTTGAGATGAAACTAAAGATGTATGATATTTTTAATGATTTATTTTATTTTACTCTGTTTGCAAGTTTCTTATCAACAATTTTTGTGTTTATAATCATTCAAGAAATTGGTTTGTAATTTTCTTTTTTATTAAGGCCTTGTCCAGTTTTGCTATCAGAGAAATGCTAGTTTTGAGGAATTAGGTAGAATTTTTTTTTCCTCATCTTTGTAGAAGAGTTTAAGGAGTATTGGCATTAATTATTCCTTTAAGTTATTATAACATTCAGCAGCAAATTTAAAAGGTCTTGGACTTTTCTTAGTTGATAGGTTTTTTATTACTGACAATACTGCCTGTTACTGTGGCTGTTTCAAGGTTTTTACAATTTTGGTTCAGTTTTGTCAATTTATCTGAATCTAGGTAACTATTTTTTCCTAGATCCCCAAATTTATTTGAATGAAGGTTTTTAAAGAAATTATTTCTGAATTTCTGGATTTCATCAGTGTCCATTTTGATTTTCCTTTTCTATTTCTGATTGCATTGATGTGCATCATTTCTCTCCTTTTTTGGTAAGTCTGGTTAATATTTTCTACTTTATTGATTCTTTCAAAGAATCAACTTTCATTGACGGTATTGTGTTTTGGGGTCAATATTACTAATATTTCCTTTGATTTTTACAATTTCATTCCTTGTAGTAGTTTTGTAATTTGATTACTCTTGTTTTTTCTAGAACCCTGAGTGTAATTTGGTTTTTTATTTGAGATCATTCACAGCCACAAACTTTCCTGTTAAGACTGATTTTATTGGGTTTCATAGATTGTACTAAGTTGTAGTGCCATTACCATTTGATTCCAGGAACTTTTAAATTTATTCTTTGATTTCTTCTGTGACATTGATTGTTCAAGGGTGCATTGCTTAATTTTCTTTTCTGTTGCTTATTTTGTCATTGGATTCAAGTTTATTGTGCTATGATTTGTAATATGCATGAGATTATTTCAATTTACTTAAGCATGTTTTATGACCTAAGATGTGGTCTGTGTTGGAGACATTTTAATACACTACTGAGAGAAATTTATATTCTGTTTTGTTGGGCAGAACACTGTAAATACTTACTACATCCATTTTTTCAAAGGTGTGGTTCAACCTTGATATTTCTTTATTGATGTTTTTGTCTAATGGACCTTTCTTTTTGTGATAGTGGGATATTGAATTCTCCTATTATGATTGTGTTGATATTTGTCTGACCTTTTATGCCCATAGTTTTGTTTTGTGAAGTTGGGCTGGGGGAAAGCATTCAGTGTAGATATTTCTTCCTTCTAACTTTTCTCTTTACTAGTATGTAGTGACCTCCTAACTCTCTAATCAGTTTTCACTTGGAGTCAACTTTGCCTAAAAACAGCATAACTATTTCTTGTTGGGGGAGCTCCTGTTGAATGGAATACCACTTTCCATCCTTTGATTGTTAGTGTGTGATTTTCTTTACAGATGAGATGTTTCTCTTGCATGCAACCTGTAGTAAGTTTTGTTAATCAATCCAATTGTTTATCTGTGTCATATGACTGAGAAATTAAGACTATTTCTATTGAGAGTTACTATTGAAAGGTCTGACTGATTCCCATCATTGCATTATTTTTGTTTCTGATTCCATTATTTTTGTCTTTTGTTAACTGCTTACCATGGTTGATGTAATTATTTTTTTAAGCTTTTTTGTTTCATTGGCTTTATTGACTTTGTCTAGCATTTCTTTGAACAGGTTTTGTATGGCAGGTTTGGTTTTCATGAGTTACTTAAGGTGCTCTTTGTCATGGAAAGCTCTTATTGTTCAATTGATTTTGAAAGATAGTTTTGTAGGTTATATTAATTTGGGTTAAAGGATATTTTATTTTAGTGATTAAAACTTTATTTCAAGCTCTCCTAGCCTTTAAGATTTATGTTGAGAAACCTTCTAATATCCTGATAAACTTACATGGTAAGTCATTCAATGATTTTCTTTAAAGCTTTTAGAATTCTATCCTTGTATTGCATTTCTGACATTCTAATTATCATATGCTGTAAAGAAGTTCCTTTTTGACCATCACTATTTGGAGTTTCACATATCTCATTCTTCTGGATGTTGATTCCTTTCCATAGACAGAAAATTTAACTGTGATTTTGATAAAAATTTTTAAAATATCTTTTGTGCTGTGCGATAAGTTTTTCATTATCTCCTATAATTTTTAAATGCATTTTTGAGTCATCTGTCTGATGTTGAATGAAGTTTCAGTATGTCTTTTTTATAAGGCATCTCTGAATGTATGATCTCTGGTATTGACCTTACCTCCAATTGTGATACTTTGTACTCACACTGATCATTTCTACTCTCCATACTTTCAACAGAATAATTTTTATCCTGCATTCTTGTTCACTATCTCTTAATGGTCTCATAGAATATTTGTTCATGTCTTGGATCACTTCCTTTTTGTATCATGTTTAAGTTTGCTGTTCATTTTATAATTTAGTTTTATCTACTTAGTTAAATCATCTTTGAGCTTGCTGAACATTTTATTGATTTTTTTGTTGGTAGTGATGGTGGTGTTTTTTATTTCATAACTGTATGCATTTCAGCCATTTTATTTTTTATTTCCTTCACACCAGCAATTATGGGATCCATAGAATCAACTGTAAGGGAATTAAGAAGTTTTGGAAGCATTTTGTTGGTTGCTTTTTAATGTGTGTGTGTGTGTGTGTGTGTTGAGATTTAGAGACAATTGCTACCCTAGAGATCTCTTTATTGTCTTCTTCCCAATGGTATGATCTTGGCTTTGGCTATGTGTTGATATTTGCATTTTGGCAACCTACTCAGCACAATAACATCATATGTAATCACTGACTTACAAGGAAAGAACCCTTAGCTGTTATATCAGCATCTAGAGAACCAATCACATATCATGTACACTAAAGCTTGTTTTAAAAATTTTACCCTTTTTCCAGTGACCCATAAAGACATTGATAAAGTACTACTGACAGGGAAATTAGAATGTGGAAGGTGATTTAAAAAAAGAGAGAGAAGAGGAAAAGAAAGAGAGTAGTCCAGACTGAAGAGAGTCATAAAAAAAGATAACAACAAATGAAAGAAAAGAGATCAAGCATTGTTGAAACTACTTTTATAGATGAGTAGAGGCCTGGTAGAGAGGAAATTTGAGAGATAATTTGCAGAAAAAGAAAAAAGGATCACAGAAGAAAAAAATGTGAAATTGAATTATGAGATCAGAACATGTAATGGTGATAATGAACTTGTGTTTGAATCCTTTAAACACAGTTTTGGTGAGGTTACTCTGACTCAGTACTATTTAAGTAAAGCACAGGCTAATTTTTATCCATTTTTAAATACATAAACACTTTCCTTATAATACTAGATGAAAGAAAAAAAGGAAAGAAACAAAAGAAAAGCATACACAGGAAGAAAGGAAGCCAGAAAACAAAAGAAAGAAAAGAAAGAAAGAAGAAAGAAAGAACAAAAAGGACAGAAAGAAAAGAGAGAGAGAAAAAGAAAGAAAGAAAGAAAGAAAGAAGAAAGAAAGAAAGAAGAAAGAAAGAAAGAAGGAAAGAAAGAAAGAAGGAAAGAAAGAAAGAGAAAGAAAGAAAGCAAGAAAGCAAGAAAGCAAGAAAGAAAGAAAGAAAGAAAGAGAAAGATCTTATAACGCTGCACAGTAACAAAAGCATGGGCATTCTTTCAGTCCTATTTGTATTGAAGTATGATCCCTCAGGTCTTCCTTGTCCATTTGTTTCATCTTCTGGGGGAGTCTTACTTGGTCTGGCCCTCTACTGCACCTATGCACTCCACAGAACATAGGTATATGTACCAGGTGCCTTTTCTTTTCCCCATTCTCAGTCACAGACGGCTCCGAACCTCACTGAGCCGGCCCCTGTTATGACTTGTTCTCTTGCACGTCAATGGGTGCAGGGGTTTGGAGGGCTAGTGGATCTCTGAGCCTTCCTTCCCTATGTAGGATGTGGCTATCTGGAAACGCTCACCATTGCTCAGACTCTTTCAATTGAGTTGCAGAGTGGGAGCTTGCATTGTGGTTGGACCAGTACCCAGTTTTTCATTGATTTTGGAAAAACAACTATCTCCTAGAATCCCTTCCCTCCTGGAGAATCCTCACTCTGCTGTGCTCACATTCTATAAGGCTCCAGCTGATTCATTTGGTGTCATGTCTTCTGGCTAAACATCATCTCTCTGACTCTTTCTTGCACCGCATCTCTCTATCCGTGCTCCACTAAGCATATTTTTCCCAGCTTCAAACTCTGTGGTGACCACGGACCAGGCATGGTGGTGCCTGCCTATAATCCCAGTGCTCAGATGGCTGGTGCAGAAGGATCACTGTAAGTTAGAGGCCAGTCTGTGCTACAAAGTGACTTCAAGGCCAACCTAAACTGCATAGTGAAACCGCATCTCAAAATATCAAAACAAAACAAACAAACCTTGTGGTACCCCGAGCTCACAGCATTAAGCAGCCACGGGCCGGTGACAGGGCAGGGATTCCTTGTGGGACCCAAATGGTAGCAGTGGTAGCATATTATACAATACAGAGTGCTCTAGTGTTTGCGAGCATGAAGACGGGGTGATCGCTCCGGCACTGCGTGAAGTTCTTTTCTCCCTGGAGCCTCGACCAGTTATAATCGTGGCTCCTTGAATCATGGCTCTCAGAGTAGCCAGCTCTGAGGCCCTAACCAGCACTGGCCTCTTGTCTTTGATTGAAGCAAGGAGTTGCTGGTGCTCATACAACCTCTGTCTTCTGAGTGATTCTCTTTCAGTTTCTCTGGTGCCCTAATTTGCACTTAGGTGTTTGTTCTGGTTCCTTCTGTCTGGGGGAAGTAGACTGAGTTGGGACTCCATGCCAGGAGTCCAGACACCACTGCAGCACTGGCTTCTCTTCACTCCCAAGAGGGCATGCTCATGGAGCCTGGTGTGGAAGGGTGCTGTGGTCCAGAGGCATCTCCTCTTTCCTATGTAAACCCCTCAATATTGGACATGATCTGATAGGTCTCTCCTTCTGATTGATTCTTCTTATCTGTTTGCCTCCCCCAATTCTGAGTTCAAAACTATACTTAGTACAAAACTGTACTTAGATTACAGGGAAATGAATTAGTGTAACCTGCACCAAAATAAAATTTTATTCACAAAAACAGATAACTGGTCAGATTTGCTTAAGAGCTATAATTTGCCATCTCTATTCTAGACCAATAATGTCCAATAGAAATTAGCATAGATCATTAATATGAGTTGTAGGTAAATTTAGATCTCCTAATTGTTACTAAAAACATTTAGTTTTAAAGTAAAACTATAAAAAGGCTAGAAATAATGCAAAATTTCAAAAAAAATAATAGTAAGAAATCAACACTAGTTAATATATATTGTTATCTTAGAAGTAGTTCAAGTTACAAAATCCAAACATAAAATTTTATTAAAGGTATTTTCTAATCTTGTTTCCATCCAAAATCCTCACTTTCCAAGAGTGCCCTGGTCTGCAGAACCTTTCCATCCAGATGGCCAAAGGTCAAATCAGGAGCTTGGTCAATAGACCTCATGGCTCCTGGTTAAACAGGGAAGCACCAAAAGTGTGAATTCGCCACTGTTCGTAGAATCTCAGAGGGATCTGTAAACAAAAGAAACCCCAGGGAACCGTGTTAACTTATCATTAATAGATATTTTCCTTTTCTGAGATTTTGCATCTCAACATGTGAAGAACACCATTAGATTTTCTTAGTATTGTTTTGTTTTGTTCACTGTACCTGTATTTTTGATCCAATGTTGATCTCTGTATTAATGATCTCCTCTAATACTAAGTTACAGGCACATTTATGGTAAATCACCCTTCTCAACAATATAGATCTTCTGTTTTAGGTTACAGGCACATTTATGGTAAATCACCCTTCTCAACAATATAAATCTTCTGTTTTCTCTTCTCAACATTTTAAAATGGTCATTGCACAAAAAGAATATTGCAATTTGATATTTTTGGAGGTGCATAAAGATCACAGTTTTCAAACTGAAAATGAGACAATAATGGAATACTGATTTTAAAAATGTATGTGAGCTGATATATTCGAATTGAGATATTATATATAGATTTGTTATAGAGTAGCAACACAGAACAAAAATACTTCGAGTCATTTTTTTTCCTAATTATAGTTTATGAAATCTATATTATTACGATTTGGAGCAATTCAACTTAAAACATAGAAGGGGACACAAGCGCTTCTATAGAAAAAGGTTAATGAAAGAAAATATATGGGATAGAATAAACTGAAGGTAAACTAAATTGTATTCAAGAACACTACACTGGGAAAGAAATTGCCCTCTATTTTCACTAAGGATAGAACAGGAGAAAATTAGCTTCAACTGTAATAGAAGTAATTTAGTCTAGATGTTCCAGAGAAACTTTGCTCAGTGTGAGGGACGCCAAAGAAAGTGTTGCCAGGGGACCCCTTAGCATTTCATTTTCTCAATATGTGTGTTCTCAAGGAATGGTAAACAGATAATAATTTGAGCATATTACTGAGATATAGTTTTCCCCAAAGTAGAGGGAAGTAATAGGGGAACAGCAGTGATTCTTTCACTCCTTGATTTTCTGTTCACTTAAAGATAAAAGCGCTGGTTTCAAGTGAAAGCAAAGAGGAGCAGGGCTAGTGGGTGAAGGGCGCTGTACTGCGTGCAGAGTGTGGGCCGACTGCTTGGTCCAGGGTGGCAGACCCAGGGCACTCTCTATGCTCGTGGGAACTCCGCTGGTCATATGTCGTAAAGCAGGGAAAAATCAAAGTCAGAAAATCAGATTTATGAAATTGAATATGTTTCATTACGATCTTTAAAAATATGCATGTATGGTGAAAAGCAGATGAAATCCATATTTCTGTTTTATTAAAAAAAACTCTGCCTGGAAATATGAACCTGTCTTTTAAATGATAATCATAGTTTTCAGTTGGCTTTTTTTCACTTAATAATAAATAGCAAGTGTCACCCTAAAATATTTGCTTTTGTTTTATATTATACCTTGAATAGTTGATTTCTTCTCTATTCTAAAGAGAATTTCATTTTTAGCATCAATTTATAATGTTTATTCAATTAACGAACACATGTGTTGATTGTTTTCATATTATTGTTTATTTATCTACAAATAGTATAGGGATTATTGTCTTAATTTTCTCTTGCTTTAATAGAACTGACACTGAATAATTGATAAAGGAAAGATGTTTCTTGGCTGATGGTTCCATAAGTCTGAAAACAGCCCTGGTTAGTGTTTAGCTTCTGGGGAGGCATTTTGTTGCTCCACAAATAGCTGAATTTCAGAAGGGAAAGTTAGTATGTGCAAAGAGAGAAAGAGAACACGAGGTACTGAAGCCCTAGCAACAACCCAGCCCCATGGGTGTGAAAAACCTCCTGCTTGGTCTCATTTCTCAGTGCTGCCATTTTGAAGAATGAAACCCCCATATGAGTTTTGGTGGGGACAAGCAGAGTCAAGCCACAGCAGTGACCAATTTCAATAAGTTAGTACTGTTTTGATGAAGTGAACATTATAGTCATTGAGTGCACGCAAATGACCCTGTAGTGTCTTTAATCAAAGTGAAAGTGAACAGTGTATGACACTAGGGAACAGATTCAAAGCCCACGTAATTCATATTAGTGTCTTTAATAAATAACAACCTCTTAAATACTTAAAGACTAATAGGTTAGAGCACCTTCATATCACCATACAGTATCAGTAAAAATACACTTTCCATCAGAATCTCTAATAAAGAAATATACAGTGAGAAAACTTATGTTTCAACACCACTTTTCACTCTGTCCCTGTTTTTCCTTCCCCTCTTCCGTGGGATTATTGAGTATCCCTTTCTTTTACCTTTTGAGGCTTTGATTTTTGCCTTCTAGGGCCTAAGAAATTTGTAGTCTCAAACCACATACAGTCTGTGTCACACAGTAAGTTTTCTGTAGCCATCAGTGTGAGAAGAATCAGCTCACACATCCATGAATGTGTTACACCCAGGTCAGGATTTTTCTCCTTCTTGTTCCTCTCTTAATCTGCTCACTAACCACTTATCTTTGTTGGGTAAAAGCCCCAAAAATCTACTCTTGTTTACATTTATTCGGAATGTAGCCCAGCGTATGTTGTCAGTGTCAAGGTCCTTTAGCCTCATTCCTCACTGAGAGAGTTCTCAATCTTTTTCTGTCTTTAGGCCCCTCAAGTCTACTTAGAGTAAGTCCTTGGCAAATACCTTCCAGAAAAATAAGCTTGAGTGCACTGCTGACCTGTGATTGCTACCATCTGTACTCAAATATTATGACATGCTTCCTTGTTTTATCTTGTGTTTTTAGTTGTTCTTTGTGGTAGGATAAACTACCTGTACTGCTGTTACCAGGAAGAGTGAGGGCTGTAATTTTCCTTACCTGAAAGCCTTCTCATTGCTACCTCTAAATCACTATGAGGCGTGCTGATTAAAAAGAAAATCAAAGCTCTATGTGATGGAACATCAGAAGTAATAAGTTCTCTTTTCTAAGACATGCTTTTACTGTTGTACTTCCTTAAAATATCTTCTTTCATATCTCTAACAATTTAAACAACATCACCAGTCCAATCTAAAGCAATATGTGTTCTAATCATATTTGGTATTTCCAAGGTGGATTCTTGTGAGAAATCCTGTCTCTCATGGATTTTTAACCCAATAAATAACACGATGGTGTAAAATGGAATGAATAGGGAGAAACTTAATTGCTGTACCCTAAATCTTCCATTCTGGTCCTTTCTGATTTGCACTGCAGTTGGATTTGTTAATCATATTCTGTAGAAAAGACAAGTTGTTCATCTTACACAGGGAAAGTCAGGCTTATTTAATTTTATTACATGTTGGTGAACAAATATTACTTGTAGGAATGACTTTTCACTACAATCTAGTAATTTTGTATGTTTTTATGGCCTGCATTTGGTCTGACTAAATTCAAAGTTCAATTATAACAATCATCAAAAATTTCTGGAAATATTCTATTTTAGGCTTCAAATATATTTTCATTCAAAATAAACAATAGCCACATTCATTGTAAAGATGTAAGTATAGAGGAATTTGCAATGCTAATTTCATCATGCACAATTGAAAAGTAATCAACAGACATTTTAAAATAACAGGTGAATCACCTTTACTTGCTATTATGTTGAAAGAATACAAGTTAAAAGATATGTTTTTCATATTTTTCTTCATTTTTATGGTGGTAGTTGATTTCTTATACCTGACTGCTTTAACAACTGCAATAATAGAAACTGTAGTGATTCTTTTCTTTCTCTACAGCTTTTGATTGTTTTTAGTTTAATTAACTTTTTACAGAACATTCAAGTTTGCGGAACACTTGAGCAGAAAAAAAACACAGAGCACTCTGGTATTTTTCTCCTGCCATGATCCATCCCCACACCTCACACAGTTTCCACTGTTATACTAGCATCTTGAATTAGTGTGATACATACATTATAGCCTATTAAACTACACTGGTGCATTATTATTAAGTAATGCCTGTGGTTTGCATCATGGTGCAATCCTCCCATGTATTTTTGGTCAATGCCTACATAACAAACTAACCCACATTCTCTCCTCCTGGCTTTGGGCTATCCTCCACAACACACACTTGCCCTCCAACTATATCAGTGATGCTCCATTCATGAAGATTTGTCATCTTAACTGAACATATTTGGACAACAATTCTCTACAGAAGAAAAAACTCTTTGTCTCCTAAATAACTAACTTTTCTTAGTTCCAACTCAGAAATACACTGAAGCTATATGAAAGGGAGAATGATTATCCATAGTCTCTTGGTACAACAGCTCCTTATCGTGCTCTAAATTCTTTTTACATAATTCCCTTAGCTCCATAGACCCAGCAGGATAAGAGCCCTATGGCAGCCACCAACATTCAATGTATAACACCGTTAAGCAGTAAGCACCTACAGAAGATGAATCTTCCTCCTTCAGCACCCATGAAAGATTTTTTGGGTGACCAGGTCTTTCTAGGAGAATAGAATAGTGCTTAGCATAGGCCAAGACATGACGTCCTATCAATCACAGGCTAAGGAACACCTCTCCATCAAACATTAAGAGACTGAGGCCTGTATAGAGAGTTGTCTCTCTAACTCCCAAACAATATCATAAAGAAGTATCCCATTAAGCAGTTTAAGGAAAATCCACAACTTTTTCAGATTCAGAAACACTTCATAGTGTCTGAACATAATCTTTGGCCAAGAACAAAATCACTATCTGCTCATTCATATAAGTTGCATCTCATGGATACAATTATAACAGAGTGAATTAGGATAAAATCACACAGGTGATTCAGCGTGAAGTATAAAACATACTCTGGACAGCCCTCTGGGAGGAACTTGGACTCTGGAGAAGAAATAAATCTTGCCTCCACCTACCCCTTGGGAATCATGCCAGAGCCCTTTCCAATGTGAGTGCATCCATCTTTGAGCACACTATTGCCTCAGTGATCTTCGCTTACTTGCTCTTTTGTATCTGGGTGACACATCCTATTCTTGGTTTGTGACACACAAGAACCTGTAACCTTGGGACTCACCTGCCCCCTGATAACTGGCACTACGTTAACATCTGATGCATAGAGACTTACAGAGTTTGTATTATTTGGGGTTAGGGAGTGCAGATGCTCAAATGGTATGATAAATGCTAATTTATAATAACCGCCAATAATTACCAACGGACATGTTTTCAAACCTAACAGTTACCAGAGCATTGGGTCAGATTTTAGCATGATTCCTTTATATGGAGAGATATCATTCACTAAGAACTTCCATGGAATCTAAACCACCTCACTGGGTCCTTCCAAAGCTGCATAATTTTGTAAATAATTTTCTAGTTTGCAGAGTCTCTTAGTTCATTGAATTTTTTTCAGCCATTTTACTTTTGCAGTATTTTCTTGACAGTTTTGTTTCTATTGCTTGTTCTGAAGGGCTTCAATCATCTTAACCAGTTTCCAGGACAAGAGAACACTTGGGAAGAACAGTTGAATAAGGGGTAGAATAACTGTTGTGAGGAAATCATGGGGATACCTTGTGGCCCATCCCACAATTTATCCAGGCTAAGACTTTATGTCTCAGCCTGACAGTGTTAGGTGAATGCATGCTTGAGTAGTGATCTCTGATTTTGTACAGGGGTTGCCAGTGAGTCAGCTAATTTAAAATCACTCTTTATTGGTCTCTTCTTTAGCTTTACCAAATACTCCTGAGAAATTAAAATTCATTCCACCTGAAGAAAGAAGGCAGCCAAGATTTCATTCTTTTTAGGCTACTTTTTAGGAATAAAATGAAGCAGAATGAATCACACAAGCTATTCAATGTCTTAGTGCTAGAAAAAGATTACTTTACCTCCTAAATAAAATTAAAAATGATTTCTAATACTACTTATGCCTATCCTAATTTTGTTCCACAATGCTACATAATATTTAAAAAAAAAATGGAAATGTAGTTATACAGATCTCTTTGAGGAGGAATTCTCAATCACATGTTTCAGGTGTATAATTTCATCATTTGAAAAGAACTCTCTTCAATTTAAAATGTGTAAACATAAATGTTAATTATCCATTTTTCTTCAACAAAGCTGTTAATTAGATAGTTCACATTTCTTCAACTGCTTTCATCAAAACTTCATAGGATAGAGTTTTTGAGGCAGTCTGCCAGGAAACAAGCAAATATTTTGGAAAATAATATGTTTGCATCTCAAATTTCAGGAGATGTTTGACAGAAACCACACATTTTAGAAGTGAGAAACCTTCTGTTAACAAAGGAACTGATTATAATATTATTCAAATGGAAGAAAAAAGATACATGTGAATTGTTTGTAAAAGTGACAAGCAAAACAATTTGAAGAGAAAGAAAGACTCAGTGACTTTTAAAAAGAATAATACCACACAGGCTAGAACAAAATTATTTTAGCAAGACACAAATTTAAATTAGTTTTGCAGCAAATTACACTTACGTATAATGATGAAAAAATATTCTTTGGATGACTAGATTTTATACACCGCACATATTAACACTTTCCCCTTCTTAAAAGAACCAGAGACTGCCGGTATAAAGTGACCTCTAGTTACCGACAGCATTGTCAGAATTTCCACAAGGCACTTAAAAATGTGCTGACTACACTTAAAAATTATTGATCCAAAACCCTAAGTGAGCTAGTCTAACTACCAACTCTAAGTTAGGGACCTAGAGGTGAATTCAGAGACAAAAGAATTTGCTTAACTGGAACAGAAGTTTTATGATTTACAAACTGACACGCAATTTTAAGGCGTGTCTGGGGTGGGGATGGAAGCTAGATGAAGGTGAGAAACTGCCGGGAGTTAGTGTCTCGGTGCTGTATGTGCTTCATCTCCAGAGCTCCACCAGCTTCACCCTGTAAGAATATATTCCAGGCTCTGGAAAAAGGCAGAGTTGGGTTGGGGTGGGTGGGGAGTAAACACTGAATATTGGTAGCAATTTCTCTGTAACAAATGTTGCAGATTCTAATTCTGAAGATTTGCTTTTGTCTGGAGAAGGGAAACCATCTACACTTCCACCCTCTACAGCCTTATTTTATCATTTGGGAGGGAAAAAAACAAGAAATAATGATTCAAAGACCTGTCTTGGGAATCATGCAGGTAGGGCTTGCGGCAGGCAATGCATCTTTTCTGATGGACCAACAGTAGACTAGAGTGACAAGGCACAGGCCAAATGAAACACTGATATTTACTTGGCATGTTGTAGAAAACCTCTTTCCTACAAACTTTCCATCACATGCGGTAGTCTCAGGGGAGCAACAGCTGAAAGGACTGAGGACCCAGATCGTGAAGAGTGAGATATATACATGAGGGCCAATTTCATATGTCAACAGTGACCACTTGTAGGGTAAAACATGATTTTGGATGTTTTTGTCAGGATGATTTTCAATGTAAGTTTGCTTTTCCAAAAAAAAAAAAAAATTCTATGCTAAGGACGGACCCAAGGACCTCATCCATATGTGGCAAGCATTCTACCAGAGAGCTTTGCTCCAGCGCTTAGATACCCTTTGGGTAAAGCAGACTCCAGCCATATTTGAGCTGGCATCCTGTGAGTAGCTGAAAACTTGGAAGAACTGGCTCACTGATCACCCCAAGAAAGACAGTTCTGAGAGCAGAGTGTCTTTGCACTTGACCTGAATAGTTAGCTTTTTCTGAATGATAGCCTGATAGCAGTCCTGCGGACTCCAGACTCACCAGCTTCTATAATTACCTAAGTTTAGTCTTCCTAATGAATTTCTGCCTTCTGTGTATGTGTATATTCATAAACTCTGGTCTTGTTTCTCTGAAGAAGCCTAGCAAATATAAAACAGAGGCTCTTAAACAGGAGAAAAGAAGAAAACAAACATACTAAGGCAATTGAAAGACCGTGGTACTTGAACACAAAACAAACTGAAAACCCAACCCAACTAGAAACTAAATTAACATAAACGCTGACACTAAATTCTGCTTTTATCAATTTATATTAAACCAGGTTTCTTCTTATTCATAATTTTAAAATTATAAGGAACTATGTCATTCTATATATGTTACTATAACAAGATAGCACACACATGGTAATTTATAAACAACAGAAACTTATTTCCTATGTTTCTGGATGCTGGGAGTTCAGGTTTGGAGTGCTGGTGGGCTTCTCTGTCTTTTAGAGTCTCATCTCCCTGCTGTCAAGATCATGCCTTTTGGTTGTGGCTTCAAGTGATGAAAGGTGGAAAGATAAGACACATGAGTGAGCTCTCCCTGAAATCTCTTTGATTGTTTTTTATTCTAAAGAGAAAAACATGATAAACACAGAATTTTATAACAATATAATAGGAAATTAACAATCATTAATATATTGTGTATAGTTGTCTTCAAAGTAGTTGTTCAAATTACAAGATATAGACATGCAAAATTGATCAAACAATATAAGCATGAATTGTTCTCTTCAATGAAGTAAAAGAGATTAGTGTAACTATGTTAGCTATTTTGCATATTTATATATATATTTCCCTACTCTAGTTATTCTTTCTTTTGAGCAGTTTCCTTTCTTTTACAGTATCTATTGTAGATTTTGTATCTTATTTACTCTTTCAGTTTCTTCCATTAACGGAGACAATACAATATTTACACATGTGGTTCTGATATATTTTACTTATGAGTATGATCTCAAGTTGCATGCATTTAGCAATAAAGGCCTCAAGTTTCTCCTTCTTAATAATTAAATAATATTCTATATCATAAAAATATCACATCTTTTTTATCCATTACTTGATTGATTGGCATTTAGGTTGTTCCCAAGATTTAGCTATTACAAATTGTGTTGCTATAAGCATAGGTACACATATATCACTGTTGTATGATTTTTTTTTAAATTTTTCTGGGAAAATACCCTGAAAGGGAATAGCTGGATTAAATGGGACCTATAATTCTAGTTTCTTGAGGAACCTCCACACTGATTTCCACGGTGGTTGTACCGCACTCCCACCAGCAATGGAGAAGAGTTCCTTCCCCCACTGGAATAGATTAAGATCGTTAATCTATTCCCAAGGAAACTGTCCCTAAATCTCACTTTTTAATACCAGCCTAATATGCATCAAGCTTCAGTGTGAATATTACACGCCTTTGAACCATAGCAACATCCAAGGGGTAAACAAAAACAGATCAGAAGAGACAAAATAATCAATAGAAACAAACACAAATATGTTGTAGATGTTATGAAAAATAAAATAGCAATATTATAAGTAAGTTAAGATCTCTAGTAGAAAAAAGGAAGTAACATAAAAGAATGGATGCCACCTTTTAAAATTTGGCATTGATCCATTTGTTATAAATCTTTGTTTTTCTGAGCTCTGACATGGTTAGTTTTCCTGTTTCTCCTTTTTTGTTTCTTTGTTTTGGTTTTGAAGTGTCGGTGATCAAACCCAAGCTGTTGTACCTGTCAGTCAAGAGCTCTACTACCGAGGTGTAACCCTAGCTCCACTGATTTATCGATGTGTCAAGGGAGGGACAGGGGTTTGACAACTGCTGCCTTCATCTTTTTTTCTGAAATACACCCATTACTACATTTTTTACCTATTTTGTAATTGTTAAAAGGAACATTTAATATGCAACAATATATATTTTTATTTTTGTACCTTGTAAGCTCTATTACAATGCACACTAATTTTTTCTTTTTTGAGACAGGGTTTCATGATGTGATTCAGGTCAGCTTTGAACTGACTTTATACCCCACAGTGGCCTCAAACTTGTGGTGATCTTCTTGTCTCAGCCACCCAAATATTAACAAACTTTAAAGTAATTTATTTTTCTCTACAATGAGCTTTGATAATAAATATGATTTTAATTCTTCTTCCAATTTTTAAATGAGACAGTACACGTTCAATTTTCTTTCATTCAGTTTTCTTTCATACCTTTCTGCTCTCTTGCCTTTGCAAATAAAACTGGACTTTTTGGCCTCATGGTCCCTTCGTCTTGTCTGAGTTGCAGTTTATGTCTTAGGATTGAGGAAATTTAAAGAAGTCACTTGTCTTCAAAAATAAAATGTTTAATGTTCTATTTTTCCATGCTGGTTACAATTTCCCTCTGGATTTGGTCTAACCCTTAGGAGTGACCTAGGATATAATAAAGATAGGTAGAAAATAAATGAGGAAAATCATTATTTTAAAAATGAAAACTTTAGTTCTAGAAGACAAAATTATGTTAATATCTTTTTCCTTTCCAAGCCATGACAAGCCAGGCCATTTCTTTTACTGGCTAATGGATCTCAAAGAGTCTTTTATTTGATGACTATCGCTGCTCATGGGCTGTCACCTCTTCCTCTGCAGAAGGACAACTGCCTTTCATTTCCTCTTTCCATAGATTTATTGGTCCACAGTCTCTCATAAATACACCCAGTCCCAGACTATTATCACCCACTTTAGGTTTGCACTTTATTTCTATGTGTGTTTTTTAAATTTTTGCATAATAAATCCTGTTAGTCTCTTACTAACTAGATTTAAAGATTCTTTCACACAACAGGTGCCAGTGAAATTATCCTCAGGTAGTGTGGGCTTATTTTTCTCAAAATCTCCTTGGATTCTGTCCAATGACACTGGGGGCTTGAGGCACCCCATCATTTGTCTGTTTAATAATGGATTCACATATAGACTTTAGCAAATGTAACTGGAGTTTAATCCAAGGGAAGGGAAATGCTTTTGCCTGAAAAAGTACTGATAAGGATTTTATGATCAAATATAGACGACCCAAAATCAGGAGTTATCTAAGAGCTGTGTCTAGTGAAGAGGTTTGGTTTTATTATGCAGCTAAGTTAAATAAAAATTTATAGATAGTAAGAGAAGGTTTGGGCCCTCAAGAAAATCAATACAATAAAGACAGTAAAAATTTGGCTAGAAGAAGATCTGAAATGAGTTAAGCCTCTCTTAGGATAGGAAACTAATAGCAATGCCTGCAAACCTCCCCATATAGGCAGTTAAGTTCGGGAGAAATAAATGTATAATCAGAAAGGAACAGGTATTCCAAGCACGTCATCAGACTATAACTGGAGCTGTATCTGAAGAAAGACAGGCCCAAGATAAAGATGGACTGGCCAAACCTACGTTCATCCCTAAGGGATTAACAATAACTTGACATTATATTACAGTCAGTACCACCAGATAGGCATCAGTCACCTAGTGGGTGGGTGACCCCTTCCTAAAATTCCTTTGTTCTTACGGTGTATCCTTGCTGCATGACTCATTTCCCTATTTGATCAACACAAGCTAAGCAGCGATGCTTGTAATCCCACAGGGTGATTGCAGTTTGACCCACGTGTACCACATTGTGTCTTTGCTGTGTAAGTTACCCCTGACAATAGCCATCTCACTGCGGACCCCTCTTGGAAACTCAGGAACTAATATTTATTTTCAATAAAACTCTCCTAATTTATTCATTTGGTTTCCAACTTCGCTCCTCAATGCTGTGAGAACACGAGTTTGACACATTCAATATCTAACAGTTTAAGAGATGTATCTCTCCTATATCATCTAGAGAAAAGCAGCAATTTGAGATTTGTCTGTAATTAGCACCATCTGGCCCAGTGGGCCTAGCTACACATAAGATGAGTGACCAGAACATCAAGGCCCATGCTTCCTTCCCTTCCCCAAAATACCTTTGTTCATTCCATGTACGCTCACTATGTCATCTGTTTCCCTGTTGTATCAACATTAGCTAAATCGAGATTCTTTTAACTATATAGGTTGTTTATGGTTGACCCAAGTTATATCCCCATTGTAGCTTTGGTGAACAAATTATTTCTGTCAAAGAACATCGGTGGCCTCCCACTTAGGACCCTTCTTGGAAACCTAGGAGCTATTCTACCTCTCTTTGTTTCCAATAAAACTTTCCTGACTTCTCCCTTGATTTATAGCTTCACTCCTCGATACTATGAGACCACAAACTCATCACATGACATTCAAAAGGTTGGGAGTTATATTTTTTCCAACATCAATTTTAGACAAGCATGGATAATCTTTTATAATGCTGTTTTTAACTGATAAGAGTGACATACAGGTGACTTTGATGCTCACTGCTGCCCATTTCTTACTTTCTGAAGACTTTGTCAATTAGTGATTTTACCTTTATCCTTCAGTGCTAAAGTGTCTTTCCCTGGTAGTGGTTAGTAAGAAAATGTAGGACATGGGAACAGACATGACAGAAAGTCGGAGTCAGTGTTGTAAAACTCTTTGGGCCAAATTTGAACAATATTGGAGTGACGGCTCTTAGAACAAATTTATCTAGAATTCTTTGTTAAGTCTACACTCACCTATTATGTAGTCAGCCATTTAAAACATTAGAATTTTGACTAATAAGAATTATAAAATATGTGGTATTTTATACAATGGAGTATCACTCAGCTATGAAAAAGGATGATCTTGAGGCCTTCATAGGGAAATGGAGACAACTTGAGACTATCCTCATTAGTGAAATAAATAAGAATCATGTTTATAAATATCACATTGTGTCTCTAGTGTAAAAAGTAATAAAAACTGTAGGAGTAACAAAACCCACAATGTGTAATTGTTACTGTAAAAAAGAGAGGAAAAGAAAGTGCTCTAAAGGATATAACTGCATGTATGTTTAAGTGTGTAAGATGGATGACCATATACTGTTTTTGTTAGATTGTTGAGCAGAACTGTTAACAGTCTCACTGTTTGAATGTCTACTTTGTATGTTTTAATTTTGTAACTTGAACACCTATTTCCAAGATGACAGTATGTAACTTATCAAGTAGTGATTTCTTAGTGTTTTTTGTTATTTTCTTTTTTCCTTGGAATTCTGTATTGTTGCTTCCTTTTTTCTGGTGTTTGTTGCTTAATCTCCAGG